>CAJNOJ010000313.1:0-87485 GCA_905250025.1 Adineta ricciae | reverse complement strand
CTTATCACCTTTTTATTGACGTCAGAACAAACTCAAATAATACAGGATTTTATATGGCCACAGAAACTATTTGACAGTTTTCATAATTAGCTGTATAAATAATACTCGTCGAGAATGAATTGTATAACTCGCACTTGAACAATTAGTTGAACATAGAAACTTTTTTTATAGAATACTTTTCAGATAACCAATACAAAAAAATGCACCCAAGAATATCTTTTCCAATCTTGTATAGATAAATTTGATGAGTTCTCACTACCGCACCCGTTGTTGTTTACTCATTGACTACTCTTAATTGATAAAAGTTACTATTCCAACGAGAGCAGCTAGTCGTTCGTCAGCGCTCTCACGGAGCGCCACTCTCGACTAACCACTCCAAAGCCTGCCTCAGTCATTCAGCTTACTATTCGTTTTTATCCACTATGATTGTTAGCCGATCAGTTTACATTTCATCATCCAAGTTTATTTATATAATATAGCAAGAAGGTCTTGATGGTTTAAGCTTTCTTATACGAGCATATGTTTGCTTTAAATTGACTCCTAACCACATTACGGCCAAACTCTTCTGGTCCTTCGACCCACTTAAAATAATGTTTTTTTTACTTTTGAGCATTTTCAAAGAAAAAATGTTTTTCTATCTTTGACGTAATCAAAATCAAGGTCCTTTGATCCCCGTCTCTCATCCCACACCAACAATTACCACCACGACCCCTTCCCTATAGGAGGTGTATCTTCGAGTTCTGAGAACTTCAATAAGTCTTGACTTCTGATCCTGACACACAGACAAACCATTTTTTTCATATGATCCTTCTTTCAATCGAAGGAACAACATTTGTCTGAAAACAGTCTCGATTTTGATAGTATAATTCTTCATTTATACCCAAAGTAAGGAACAATCCCATCGAAATTATCATTCCGATTGAATAATCGATAGCGTCCCTCAACGATCTATACGTTTTTTGTCTAAGGGAAAAAACAGAAGACAATAAATATGATTTTTCGTTTTTCTTGCGCAGTTAGTAAGGTATAATTTCTGATCTGCTTAATTCATGTGCCGGACTCTTCTTCACGTCTCATTTTCCGCCCATCGATGAACGATATTCAATCGAGAAAGATTGGAAAAATATCCATCAATTAACACTAACGCATTCAGGTGTCTCACAAATGATTAATCTATCGTTATCTGATAACGAATATCTACGGGAAAACGAGATGATGTAATATGAGAATATTCACGAGATGCGCGCTCGAACAAAAACCGCAGTTTCACCGCATCAAGAAAATAAGCTAAGCGATACAAACTTTATATTTTGCTTATACTGCATTGTTATATAATGAAAAACATACAGTTGCATAGTCAGTTCATTACACTACATATCTGCGTATAACACTTCGTTTATTTCTTTACCGCTCCTGACTGCTTATGCATTTTCGAAAAGATTCATAAAAGATACGTTTCACTCATTCTGTGTATGCCGTAAGAAAACGAAATGAGAATACTGGAGCATGCGCACGATTTCCTCGCAAATGGTTTCACAAAATGTTTTTGCTGAAAATCCATATTTTAATTGTAGAATGTAAATATCTGACAGTATGTGCACCTTCGACGCATAATTCTCAAGTTTTTTTTAGCCCATGCTCAGGACTTGTTAACAGACAACCGGAGTTAGTAGTTATAAAGTAGATCTCTATTGATATTTGCAATCTGTCACGAGACTTTCAAAGACCATAGTCATATCTAACTCATTAAATAAGAAAACGACATAAGAAAAGCATTGTGCTTGCATCTTTATCAATTCTTTTTGGTGCTGAAAGATTGTTCGTATAGATGATTTAATAGCTGTTTATCGTAGATTATCATATCATAGTTGGTGAAATTCTATGTGTGGATTGCTCAAAAATTCAACAGAAGGATGTTTTACAAATATCGACTCGATCATTGTTATGTTTTCTTATATGACAAAGAAATTTTCACTGTAATATTTTACAAAAATTAGAACATAAATGTACGTAAAAACGTGTCTCACAATTGATATCAACACCATAGAATTCGACATATTTGAAGTTCAACATGTGAATATGATTTTTATTAACAATAAATATCACCAATCGACCATGTTCTCTCTACAGATGTCGCTTTTATTGTTTCTTCTTTGGGAATAAACCAAAAGGCATATTCCATGTAGTCATAGTTTTTATCACACAATCGTGGGATGTTCCCCTCTTGATTTTATATATATTGTCTGAGAGTTTTTCTACTAAGTGATTCATTTTCATTTGTTCTGGATAAGCACTTCATCCACTACAAAACGTCCCAAAGTATTTTATTGAAGAATTGTAAAAACGATTGTCTCTTTGTCATCGATGGCGATGGTTTATTCTGCAACTCTTCATACATTACCTATTGAACTTATTTATCGTATTCTCGATCATCTTGATGTACCAACAATTTTACTTTCGTTTTATGGTGTTTGTACACGATTCAATCAAATGATTAATACGTATAATCGCTTCAAGGTAAATCTTTTTCAGATGAATTTATTTTCTTAAATTCGACAAGAATTGAATAATTTCAGACATGTACTGAAATCAAACTCTCCTACGAAAAGATAACCAATGAGACTTTAAAATATTTACTTTATCCATTGAAAACAAGTATGGTAAGACATCATATATTACGTATTCTCCATATTTTGATTGAATATGTAGACGATTACAAAACTTAACCTTGACGAAAACAAAATCGGTGCTCAAGGAGCGAAATATTTGGCTAATGCGTTACAGAACGATATGGTATAAACATCTTTCTTCACGTTTATTACGTGTTTTATTATGTAAATTAGGTACTTGAAGATTTGACTCTCACCAATAATAACATTGGTAATCAAGGTGCAGAATATATTGCTGATGCACTGAAAATTAATACGGTATTAAAAATATTTTCTTTCTATTCGTTATTGTTGTCAAGAGAGAAAGCAGGTTTTCATAATTAGATCGTGAAATACAGCAGAGTTCATAGAGGATCACGTCACGCGAAATTTGCGTTAAAAGATCGATACAATCATAGAATTACAAACAATAAATATAAAGAAACGGAAAGAAGATAGAAATTATACCAATATCACTATACTTAGCTGTTTTATCTCATGAATTTAAGGTAGCGAAAAGCAAATTATATACAAATCCTACAGAGTTTTCGAAGCTCTGTGGAACATGACAGGTCTTTAGGGTCTCCCATGAATGTTGATAGCTCGTATGATCTCTCACGATCCGCTTTTCTCCTGTGATTATCTATATTTTAAAATAGACGCTTAAAAAGTTGAATCTTGCAAAAAACAAAATTGGTCATACAGGTGCACAATGTTTGGCGAATGCTTTAGAAGTAAACACGGTATAAGCATTTCTATCCTTGTCTCAGATAAATTTTCATTATAAAGTAGACATTGGAAGATTTGTGCGTCAATGCCAACGACATGGGCTCACAGGGAGCAGAATATTTTGCAAATGTATTAAAAACTAATAAAGTATAGAATAACTTTTATCCCTATTTCCCACATTGATCCAATTTATGCTGCAGACACTCATTGAATTTCATCTTGGATGGGCTAATATTGGTTATGAAGGAGCACAGCATTTCGTTGATACATTAAAGATTAATACCGTAAGAACATCTTTACCATTTATATGGCGATGATTATTGTTTATATTTAACATAGACACTTAGAGAATTAGATCTTGGAGGAAACGATATCGGTGACATAGGGGCACATGTTTTAGTCAGTGTATTACTCCGTCGCTTCAATACAGTAAGATAGTACACTGTTTTCGTTCTTCCATATTTATAATTATTATTCAATATAGACATTGGAGATATTAGCTATCGATAATAATCGAATTAGTACCGGCAAAAAACGGCTTATTCATAATCTACTAAAAAATACTTCAATAAGAGTTTATGCTCATGATCAAGATGATTTTCATTCATCTAGTGCAGTATCGCCATTTATGCAAACACAATCCAGTGGTATCGAATTCGATTCTGTAGATGAATGTTGGCTTTGAAATTTATTTTGGCCCTTTTTTGTATTTTATCAACAGTTATCGATTGCATAATAAATAAGTTCAGCTTTATATTGAAATGATTGATTATCGTCATTCATTAGTGGTATACAGTTATGCACACTGTACGTTATATGCTGAACGTCATGAACTGCTATGATTTGATGATGAGCAATGCACTGTTAAACTAGAAGAAACTGTAATGATTTCGATAATAGGGAAATGTTACTTGAGCTAATGGTTTTGGTTTATCCACCTAAATTAGTATGATGAACTTCCTTAAATTGACGAAACAGATATTGTTTCATCAACTAGTGTCACTTCAGTTGATGCGCATCAACAGCTTTTTACACTACGCACATATAAGTTACGTTCTAATGAAAGATTTCGACTGTAAATTCCCAGTGCAAACTTTCCCGTAATTCAGAGAGTTATCGTTGTGTACCGAAGAATCAACTGTGTATTTGAACATAAATAAGAAAGATCAATGATCAGTCAGTTCCGATAATAAGACTTCTCTGGTAATCTGTCAGCTCAATAGTATTTTCCCCTCTCGATACGTCTCCGCCCATGATTTGAAATTCGTGTGGCCAATGAGACGTTGTTAATCGGTAACGGAATGCATGTAGTCGACGTTCAATTAGTTCATCGGGATTTTCTGCAAATGATAATGGCGTCATACAAATATAACTAACCATTCTTAATAGATTTGCTGGCTGATTATTATTTGCCGGACGTTGTGGTGTAACAAACGAAGGCGAATTACAATGAACGGTTCGAGAATCCCATAATAATAAATTTCCTGGTTGAGCGTGAATTAATAAGCCATAACCATCTTGCAAAATCTCATGGTAGACTGGAATTTTTGCATTGTTACCCGTCTTTTTCCATATGGAAAGTAACTCGTGAAATCGCTTATGCGAACCCGGTATAACCATCAATCCACCTGTGGTTTCATTGGCGGGCAAAAGATTAACAATACCTTGCACACAAACTCGATTTGGTTTTGTTACAGGACTTTGATCAACGTGCCAGTTAGCTCCCACAGTTTTCCATGAGTTTGTACTACCCGCTACAGAGAAGATATATGACTGGTTTTTTTTGTAAATATCATGGAAAACTCACGCAGTATTTGTGGATTTAAATGCCATGGCCTGAAAATACCGATACCATCCATTGAACACAATAAATCATGAGTATTCCATATCGCTGCAAAAACATCTTTTACTGCTGGAATCGAGCGTATAAACCATTGTGCTTGTGAATTTCCAGAACCAAAATCTTCGATAATACCCGCTTCATGTCTACCTGGCCATGTATTCCATGTTTGAATTTGACCTCGTTTGATTTTATATGGAGACTTCAAGCCTTCTAAATGCTGCCAAATAAGATTTTTGGCTGTATTCACTTCAGCTTCGTCTAAGACATCCGATATAACTGTGTAACCATGTTCTTCCAAGTGTCGTAGACCTTCAGCTAATGCTTGCGGATCTTGACAAGAGAACCGTGGTGGAGCCGTCTGATAATCAACTCGTATTCCTGAGCGGTCGAGCTCCATTCCATCTCGAATATCCCCTTGTGCATTTGCCATTACCAGTTATTCTATGATTGCGATCGAACTGCTGTTACTAGTTTCGAAAACCAACCGTACACATATATACAGAGAAAAAGTCAAAGAGTAGTGACACATGATATTACCAAATTCTCTTTAGTGATTGCGCAAGAAAAGAAGAAAGACAAACAACGTGGTACGACGTCTTTCTTCACTATCGAAAGTCAATAACATTGCAGTTGGTGTTTTTTGTTGTGCCACCTACTACGTTACATTCATTTTTGGCTGTAATAAGTTCTAGAATATACCTACGGATCGTTAGCAGTTTATAAGTTGAGTTTACGAGAGAGTCGCACAACTATGTATTATTGTTCTTTTTTCTTTTGTTTCTCCACATTCGATTCTTCAACAAGTAAACCAATCAATTCGCGACAAGTGTAAAAAAAAATCACATGAGAATGAATAACATATATGTCAGGTAATGATAAACTACATAGCGAACATCAGTATTTCTTTCCGAGACTGAATCATTTTTATAAATGAGAATGTTTTTTATCACAAACCGTATGAAGATCGGCGATGGGAGGAAGCCCTCTGGGTAGTTACCTTGCTATTTGTTTTTTTCTCGTTCTGTTCTGCAGTTTTATATGCAGAACATGTTGGAAAATACCGACAAATACATCCTTTTTTATTTCAATACGTCGGCACAATGTTATTCATTTTCACACTATCAAACATATAAGGAAGTTCATTAACGTCGTGTCTGTATACTAATATATACAGAGAATCTTCGACAATGCAGTATGAAAGTCAAATAAGCAAATACGAGTATATGACCGATCAGGTGCATGATACACTGGGAATTGGTCCCACCTACTTTGAGCAACTACCTCAAAGGATATTAACAGTGACACGACCTATTCTTCCCACGTGAGTCTATTTTCATTTGTAAACCTCTCGAATTTATTTCGTACTCCCAGGCTGGAAAGTTCGAATTCATTCTTTGTGCCGACTTTATCAAATAGAAATACACTGTCAAATCGAGTTGTTTCTCCCTGTGTGAATGATTACCAGCAGACATTGCTTTATCCTAACGCTAAGCGATTGAAAACAGATCCTTTCGATTCGTCAAATGGTTCAGAGACTAATACAATGAAAACGGAGCCATATGAGACTATTTCTGAACGTATGATTATCATTCATAATCACTTGAATGTTCCTATTCTTTGAAATATTTAGAAGTAATCTCAAATGAGATTGTAGATAGAAACCCACAAAAGTTCAGCAATGAAATTGTTGAATTTGTTTCTTGTTTCAACTTAACAGATGTTGAACATAATAGCAAACAATGGTTATACAATGGTCGTTTACTTCAGACTTTTAAACTCGATCAAGAAATCCACTTTGAACTATTACTTGAAAACGATCCAGTCATTGATGTTTCTATACATCTTGTTATAGAAATGAAAACTCATCAAGGTAAACATTTCATCTGATAAACGAACTTTGAAAGCATTTATTCTGTCAACAGTTGACGGCGTCAGATTTCTATGGAATCAAGTATTCGAATCAACAAAAACAATTGCTGCTAGCGTGGATCATAAAACTCAACAAGATCAAGGCGGCTCGGGTGCTATTCTCGCTCATTGTATGGGATTAGGCAAAACTTTCACAACAATTGTATTGCTTCATACACTTTTCCGACATTCGAACTTAACGCNCTATCGGCTTCTTTGATCATTCCTTGAAAGAGTAGAGTAGTGGCAATGTTATTCAAATTCATCGCAATATCAACATGAGAATGTTTGTAACATTCTTCTTGAATTGTTAAAGCTTCTTTAAAGGTGGCGAGTGCCTTGTCGTCTTTTGATTTTCGACGATAAATTCGAGCGAGATTTACTAAACTATTAGCGATAAGTGGATGAGTTGATGCATAAGAATTCCGTCTGATTTCCAATGCTTTTCGATGAATTTCTTCGGCATCTTCATATTTTCCTTGTAAATGCAAAATTTCTCCGATACTCGAAAGAATCAAAGCAGAATCTTTCGTTCCAGTTGGAATTGTCTTCATTATTCGTTCGTAAAATCGTTTTGCTTCATTCCATTGTCCTTTCAATTGACAAATTTGACCAAGGAAATACTTAATCCATTGGATATCTCCATTGGGAAAATGATTTAGTAAATATTGAAAATATACTTGTAATTCATTCCATTGATTCATATCAAACATTAGTTTGCCGAAAACGGTTCGAAGATTTAAATTTTCTATTAGATTGCTTGTATCTTTGACATATTTTTTGACAATTTGTTGACCGTCGTTCACTGCAGTTAATCGAATCGAACATTTTTGATGATTTTCGGTGATTTTCTCTAATAGAAATGTTGCATTTAGATCGAATAAAACTTCATTTTCATTGAATCGAACAAAAGTCAAGTTCGTTTTCGAGTTACATTCAAATTTAAATGTCACATCAATTGAATCGTTGCGTCGAATTTTGGAAGTTGAACTATTTAAATACAAAAATCCTTTACTTGTCATGAATTTGCCTTGATTTTCTTTGAAATATTTTATTTCATTGTGTGATAATCGGATTTGTTGAGAAAAGCTCAGATTTTCTTCGTTTGATCGTTGGTGTGACAAAGATTCGATCAAATCATTGAGAAAATATCGCAAATGATACAGTTGAGTGATGTTCTTTGTTTGAAATGCGTTACAAACCATTAGTCGAAGTGAACAATTCTTTCGGTAACAATCAATGGCGTCTTTTGATTTGTATTCACCTTCGAAATCGTCCAGCAAATCAAGTTCGTCACAATTCTTGTCCAAATAGACTCGATAGGCATCGAACATTTCTTTTTTAGCTTTGTCGTCTCGTGAAAAGTCGCAGATGACCGAACGAAATAGATGAATCCATAGAAAATCATTGGCTTGTTTCGATAAATCTTGATTTTCGTATTTGTTCTCGGTAAAAAATGCCAGAGAAGATAATTGACTATTAATGAAAGCGATTTGTTCCTTAACTGATGATAACAACGAAGACATCTGATGATAAACACCAATGATATTCAATTCTTGATGAAAATTGAATTCATTGTCTTCTTCTTCGTTTGGATGATATACAAAGAGATAATCAATGCGACGAAATAAATTAATCGAAGAAATAATTTGAGTCATGAACGAATTCGAAGCAATAAGAAGAATTTTCTCATTTTGGATCAATTTCAGTTCTGTTACACATATTTGAATATTTGAATAGAAGTTAAATGATTTGTCAATTTCATGTAATTTCACAGCCAAAGATTCAGTTTCAGCATCGGAACACAAACAAATAAGATTTTTGCGTGCTTCATTTAGTGATAAAAATTCTAACGTCATGTTTATTGTCAATAAGGTATACTTTCCTCACGAACACGCCCAAACGTTTGAATAAACCTTTCTGTTGATTATTGTTTGACTTTATTTTTATCCAGATATTGTAATGAAGAAAAGGAAAATTATCCGCACGAAATAACATCACTTTTACGACGGATGGGTTATTAACGGATTACTCAGGTATGACAAACACACATTGACTACTTTTTTGTTTGTTTCACTCTATGCTCATATGTTTAATATAGAGGAAGGAAAAGAATTGTTTTCGTCGAGTCTTGTGGATGATGTTGGAAATCACAATTCTTTTCTCGATTGATGGTCTCACCTATGATGTGAAGGTTTATCATATGACTGTACTTGAGCTAGTTTTACACTCATTGCCATTTGCATTGTCTTATTTTTCAAATGCTGATTCGCGAATGAATGGTGGGAAAACAGAAGCATTTATTGTTTTCGTGAACAAAAACATTCAATTTCATGTCTCTTATTATCCCAATAATTTGTAAATCTCAATTTCGCGTGGTCGAAATGTGAAATTGCCTGTAAATGTAATTGAACCTTTGTTTGTTGTGTCTGTGTAAGTAGCAGGAAAACTTGTATGGCAATCAGTTGCATTACTATAGTTGCGCAAATAAATATCGTGACCACCACCGAATGTAGGACCATACGATGAACTATCGTAGTACCCGTATTGTTCCAATCCACCTCGAATCAGATAACGAGTTGGGGGAATTGAGTTTGGATTTGTCAAGGTAAAAATAAAAGCATGGGGATCATTGATATAGTTCCCTGAGGAATTCCAAGCTAGATTAGCGTATCCACCAAATAAGTAATAATTTGTTGACTGAATAACTGTCATCGTTGGTGCGTGGTTATCACAGAGACGATGAAAATCCGTACTGCCAAATCCATCTCGTGTGGCCTTATACAACAGCTTCCATTTAGGATTTCGTTTACCAGTGAATCCAGTAAGAATAGCTTGATGCTGAGGAGACAAGATATCACCACCTTTGAAGAAAAAATACGTTTTCTTAAATAATCTTTACTATTCTTGCGGACAAAGCAGTTTTCTACGAATCTCGATTAATTTATGATCTAGGTTTTACATTTGAGTAAGTACTACTACAGAATACACATATCTCAAAAGATTTGTACCAGCACTATACAAAGACTCTTAGGAGACTTTGATTAGTTCTCAAAAACAAAGATACGAAGAGACATACGCATTCTTGTCATTATTGAAATTGCACTATAAAACATTGTGACGTGTAAGTTATCTTACCACAAACAATTTTCGGACTTTTTGGACACTGAGCTCCAGCAGGACAGTTTTTGCATTCGATCGATCCTACTCGTGATGTATATGTACCAAGCGGGCAAGCACTGCAACAAATTTGTCCAATACAGGACGAATATGTTCCCAGCGGACATGGTGATGGGGCTTTGCCAGCTTCTCTACACATATAACCAGCGGGGCAGACAGTACAAGAAGCAGAACCACTTGTGTTGGAATAATAACCCGATTCACATGGTGCGCAATCATCTTGTCCCGCAGTCCACTGAATGTGCCGGGCGGACAAAGAGTTAATACTAATTCATAATCATCGTTAGATCTTAGCCCTGATCGTCGCATTACTTTTGAACAGGAGAAACCTTCTGGACATTGCTGTTGCACTTCTTCAGATTGACACAGCAGACACCAGATACTTGCTAAAACACAGTATAAAATTTTTCCCATTTTGTCGATTGTTGAAATATTTCGCCTCTCATGTTTTATAGAGCAGCTCGTGATTATCACCGAGTAATGATACACTCATCAAATATTTTCTCAGGATCTTCTTTTGTGCTATAAAATCATGATATCTCTGTTTTAAATCTGTATGTATATATATATAATTTATCTCTGAATAGTTCGCGCCCCTGGAAAATGCAATTCTTAGCGAAATATAAATCTGTATGCATACTCAGTATAGACAACTGATACATCAGCAAACATGTTTTTACTAAATACTTAGAGGTAATCTGCTGTCTATATTTATTCTATTTGTTTAAATCCTTTTGTATTTAAAGTACTCATAGATCAATAGTAATAAGTCGATTTTAGATCATATTTTATATATGACCATTGACATATACACAATTTTGAGAGCATCATCATTTAAATGAAGAACTCGATAATCAGCGAACGATTAAAAACCTTTCAAGTTGAAAACAAACATGAACCGCTTTTTGCCATCAAGTCAATCTTGGGTGAGGAGGTGTATTTTATTATATACAGAGTTTCTAACTATAGTGCATAGTAAAACATGTTTTCTTGAATTTACAAAACAAAACAAATTAATTTTTACGACAACAGTCACAGTATAGTTCATCTGGATGATGATCAGGTCCATTTGCAGGACAATGATTTTCTCCTTGACCCATTCCACCGGTCCAACTTGGTCCAGTCATTCCTGTTTGAGCCTTGTCATACGTTGTATCCCCACTAAGGGTACTCTTTTCGTTCGTTATTGTATGTCCTACTGATTGATCATCTTGGACATCGTTCTTTTGACGCCGTGCTGTTTCTTCATCGAGATCATGAATAAAGCATTCCATTTTGTTGTAGTTTTCTATCGCGTAAGTTTAAAATGAAGAGAAAATGCTGATTTATCGTTCTATATATATATACATGTAGATAAATGCTCATGAAATGAGAGAGAAAGAAAGATTGCGTCGATCATTTGAGTACTACAATTGCGTAGTATGCACAATCTCGAACAACGTATGGAAAGATCAAGAAAATGCACTATTGTATGTAGGTTAAAGAACGCCATTCTTTTTCTTTTCTGTTCTTATGGCTCTATGATTCGTTGTATACTTAGAGTCGCGTTTGTACTGGAATTATTGTAGAAGAAAAAGAAAAAATGTGCGTAAAAACATAAGTTTATAATCACAGGTTGGTTTTTATAACGCAAAATGAATCTCGTTATCGTTAATCTTCCAAGTACAGAGATCATCGACTTCGTACATTTTCAACGAAAATACGAACCATTCGAGCAAACTTCTAATCAAATATTATCTCAATAAATGTTTCTTCAATGATGTGGATCTATCTTAATTTGCTCTATTTTAAATAAGATGCAATGTCCACATGGTATTTACTCATTACCATATATGATAGTAATCAAATGTTTTTCTTTACTTTTCAAATCAACATTTTTAAAGAGAGCAAAAATAGCTGATCTCAAATTTTTATAACTATTTGATTAAACGTCCTGTTTTTTTTGAATCTGATGACTTGAATTTAACTGGAGAGACAAATGCATCGTATTATTTTTCTGTATTTCATCATTCTGAGTAGGTATTTTCTATTTCAATACAGCAAATCTCATTGAAGTCATATGTTCACAGTGATGATTTCCACGATATATGGACTGAATTGTATTGTATGTTCAACTATTACTGATATCGATTGTTATGATCCTTACAAGGGAGATTTATCAAAAACAAGTCCTGTATCTCAATCAGGTTTTACATCTTGTCAAGTGAGTAAGAGCAACTCAACGTGATTGTCTTATATTATGTTTATTTCCGCTCAGAAAACAATGTATTGGTCAAATGTGGGTTTCTTTCCGTCGGGTACGGTTGTTCGAGAAGGTTCCAACGCCCCATGTATTTCATCTTCGAGTACAGGTGCGGTGGCAACACTTTATTGCTGTTCGGATAAAGATAATTGTAACAGTGCCATGGGCTATTCTGTATCATTATTCATGACGATCTCATCGATACTGAGTTGTCTGATTATTAAACAGATTCTTCAATACTGAATAACAACTTATTCACTTGATCATTTAATAAAAATTCTATGACGATGACGAATACAGAGTCAATCGAATAGAATGTCACATTAAAGAAAAGGATTTGTACATAAAACTTTATTCTAAGTTTAATATTCTCATAAGCCAAAGTAAATAGCAACAACGTCTGAATTATCTGCATATAAATGTGTTTCTACCTATCGCGTTTTTAGTTTCTTTTCGTTGAATCGACATTTGGGCGCTCACCAATGAAGTATCAAATACACTACATCTCTATCTTCTTTTGTTTAATAATAACTAGAGGGAGACCCGCTGCAAATAAGAAATATCTATGTCGAACATCTCACGTGCTGAAGACTTATAACAGATAGAAAATCAATACAATTAAAATTTCTACGCTTCCAGTCCTTATTTTTCCCGCCGTGCATCGCATAAAATGGCAGTTTCGGCTATATCTGTTTATGCAAAAGACTTGCCGAAGTTAATTTCTGCCTCAGAAATTATAAAAATTTCCTCTTTCTCTAATATTCATTTTCCACTCCAGCTATTCATTTATCCATCTCTTTCTCACTCTCACGTCATTTCATACCTTATATCCTTCGAATTCACCCACCCTCAGCATTTGTCTTAACCTTTTGAGATCCTGTAACGCTATTGGTGACTTTCGCAGATTATCTGTAGCATTCACCGAACTATCATAGGCGTAGAGACCGCGTGGCTTGTTGTCTATGAGCGCTCAGACGGCCTTCGGCCGCCTTCGCTACCGACCCGCTGCAACTTTTCACATCTCGCAATCCTATTGGTCAGCTTCGTAGGCCGCTTGTAGCATGCACAGGACTCCCAGGCACAGGTCGAACATGTGGATTGTTGTTTTTGAGCGCTCAGACGGCCTTCGGCCACCTTCGCTATTAATTTCCTCAATTTGGGAAATCTCGCATTCCTATTGGTCCGTTTCATATATTGCCTGCAGCAAACGCCTGGTTCCGTTGTTCTCGGGGAAAAGTAGATGTCGACCTTCCTCTGGGTCTCAGGAAGCTTTGTGGAAAGTTTCACGCCGATAGCTGCTACAGGGACTGAATGCATAGCGAACAGACAGACAGACAGACAGACAGACAAACTTTCTTCTTTATATATATAGATAATGAAAGCAGGTGTGTTACCAGATGAAAAATCCAATTCTTTGAAAGCAAATAATGATTATCCATCATCAACATTACCATCAGTAGAAGGTTGTGACTATCATGATGAATATTATAACGATAAGGAATTGTTCATGGGTAATTGTAATTGGTGCAGATGTGCAGATCAACAAGTTACATGCACACTAATGCTTTGCCCTACAACAGTGCCAAATGCTTAAAATATGAACTTTGATGTACCACACGTAGTATTTCATCGATAAAATGCATTTTGTGAAACAGTCGACGAAGGAAATAAAGGAGAACAAAAGCGCAAGTGATACACGTTTTTTTAAAATAGAAATGATCTTTGACAGTATGTTTTTCATATATCAGTCCTTTGAGACCATTTTTGTCTCAGATATATGCATTCATTCGTTGAATATTTCAATCTTATTCATTTACCTGTAAGTTGATTGATCATTGTGAAAAAGAAAAACTTTAGTAAATTATTACGATTGTTCAATTCCTTTTGAAAATGATCGTAATTTTACTTCTATTTTTTCCATAGTTCTAGATTAATATTTGATAGTGTAATACATGATTCCGCCAATGATTTTGAATGATTACTCTTGTCGGGAGACATAATATATTTGTAATACCTGAGACAATCGAATACCTTTGTCTATAATCGTTCTATATTGTTTTCATTATAAAAGCTCGTCATTGATTCGGACTATACTCGATCTATTGAAAGTTGATAACACTTCTATTGAACATTAGAGAGATTTGTTGCTTGTCCTATACTTGCGACTCGGAATTTTTATCATCAAATTGATTTCTACTGGTAATGTCCATAGCGAAAGCCGTTTTGATAAGTTCATAAGAATTGATTTCATCTTTTTCTTGTTTCAAATTGACTTCCATAAGTGAACCTAATCCAAGATGTTTCCATTTCTCTGATTTCCTCCAAAAGAAGATCCGATCTTTGACTTTTTCACGAAAACGACTTGATACAATGAAGAACATATAAAAATTTCCCTAAAAAATCCTTCTCAAATCATTTCACTCAAAGTAATCCAACTTACAACAAAATAAAAATAAGATATCAGACCAACGATCGTCGAAATGAAATACTCTTGCATTTGTCGATAGGCATCTTTAGAATAATCCTTCGTAATCATCATATAAACATTAAAAATTCCATATGGAGTCACACTGGCAATCACCAGAAGAACTTGAACAAAAATTATTCGCGTCAATTTACGATCAACTTGTTGTTTCGAAAGAAAAATCGTTTGACGAATGTTTCGATACGCTAAATACCCGAATAAGATCATAATAAATATCGGAGTAAGACATAAAAGAATGAATATATTAGACATCAAATACTTTCGATAGAATAAATTCGTATTCATACATAATTTGTCATTAGAAGAAATATCTAAATATATAAAATATGGAATGCCGTGAAGACACCAAATAAAACTCATGAATAAAAGAATTCGATAGGTGTATTTCATTTGACTATACTGTCGAATTTGAACGTTCGAAGAAGTTAAGAAATATTGATCGATTGCGGATAAACATGAGCAAGTGAAAGAGATTAAACTAAATGTCGTTATAGAAAATGAACGTGTTTTACACCATAGAATAGATGTACGAGTGTAATCAATGCCATAGCCAACGCTAAGAATTCGACTAAGGAGATTCATGCATAAGTAAATGAGATTTATTATCGAATTTATTAGAAAACAAAATGTAGAAGGAGTTGTACGATAAGTTTGATATGTCGAAAATATAAGAATATTCATCGAATTACCAAAAATACCTCCAATAGCAAGAATAAAGCCACCGTAGATAGTTATTTGTTGGCTAACAGTTAGCAAAGACATGTTTATAATCGAAAAGAAAGAAGCATATGTGTCTTTAATATACAACAAAAACGCAGACGTCTATGTATCGTGTATCGTTGATTGTGAAAGAAAATAATAGTAAATATACTCCTTTCGAATCACAGAATTCATAAGAAATTAATGAGAACACATTCTATAGAACTATATAGAATTCTTTTCACGATAATTTCAGCTAATTATTATTCTTATTACTGTTTATAAATCATGCATAAAAATCATAAAAGAGTATTATATATCTTTAAAAGCTTAACAAATTTTGTACATCCAATATACGATGAATTAAGTACTAGAGTGTCTGTTCTTTTCTTATAGATCTTATTCCATTAGAATTACGAATGAATATCTAACACGAACAGTTGTTTGTTTCTAAATATCAAATAACAAACATACACCTTTTTCTCTAACCTATTATTCCATAGTCTGTTGATTTATCCTAACAGCATCAATAGATTGACCTTGATCAACAAGTGACCCAACTATGTAATGAATACAAAGGATTGTTTTGTGAACAAGATTCTTAGGACGATAAAATAGTTTCAACAGTAAAACCAGTAACGCTCATCCTTTGGATTCGCTGACCTTTTTCTGAAAGACTTTTCCGAACGCTGAACACATTCAGAGACTTCGAAAGAGAAAAAACGCACTGCGATTGCTACTAGTGCTCAACTGAATCATGGCACTATGTCATACACTAGAATGAATAGGATACAGAGGTCTTTCTAGGAATCAGACCGAATAGCCATTTTCAGTGGATAATTTTCCAGCACTAACTATGTTGACTGAAAAATTCATCGCTCAACGACTAGTCAGACGGCCAACCATTGATCTTTGTCATCTGTTTTTCTATTTTCACATCACGCGCATGGAAATTTTCATAAATGCTTTACTAAGTCACTCATAGACGAACGGTATACAGCAGACTACTTGAAAAGTTTGAACATTTGCCTGTGTCTTCCAGCGATAATCCGATTCTTTTCTCTCCTGTCAACAAAATGATACCTTGTCCAATATTTTCATTGAGGAATATCCATTCGTCAAATCCCTTTCAAAATTATCGAAAGCCTGACAAGGTTATTCTAAGTGTGCACTTTAGGATTAATCTAGCATTTAAATGCCTAGTCGTTCGTCAACCTCCCTCCGGTCGGTCACTCACGGCTAGCCGTTGCCATGCTGTCTCTGTTATTCCTTTCGCTTTTGATCAATTTTCAAACTGAACGATTGGGCTTTCTTTTATTGTCGCTTCTACAGTCATGATCGTCTGTTCATCCGACTACCCAAAGAAACTAGATAAGAAAGTCTTATTGTATGATTTGCTTCGAAACAAACATCTTTCATAGTACTGCATGTGTTCAGAATACTCTTTGTATAGTCCACGCGTCTGTAGTTACTAAGATGGAATCCCACCGACGGGTATATCGCTTTGCGAACTACTTCTACTAAATTCCCATAAAAAGACATGATGGATGTAGCCTACAAAGCAAAGATGATACTAAGCTCATATAACTTTTTCGGATTTCTTGAATTAGAAACATCATTATGTACAATGCATTAGATCTTTTCGTGTAAGTTCTTGAGCTACTATCATGGTACGCATGACGTCCATGAATAGCGTTCAGCTCACCATCTTCTACAAAAGATTTCAGAACAGATGAAGAAAAATGTCTCCTTTGTAAAGAGCAAGGAACAAGCCCAGGTTCAGCGAATAAGGCGAAATTCACACTCAACTTCGAATTTCCCGACGTCAGAAACCCTCGGTCTACTCTGGAAATGGATGTTAATAAGTCGTGGCGAGTTAATGAAAAATTAATAATTAATTAAGCAACACTAACGTCGGATTCGTGATCCTCGACCCCGATTACCCTTCAGTCAACCCTTATAAAAAAATGTTTTTCTCAAAAAAGTCAGGCTTTGTCCCAAAAAACAAAACAAAAAGTTTTTTGGAAAAACTGATCACGGATTCGTGATCCTCGACCTTGAAAACCTTTCATCAATCGTTTGCTAATGGCCATGGTTAAGTTTTCTTTCATTTATTGAATGCTGTAATTTGATTGGATCATGCAAACAAACAAGCAAGCAAACTTTTTGCATTTCAACGACCAGATTTATGACGCTATAACCCTTTCTTTCAGAAAAGGGACTTTCCCCAATACTATTTACTTTGGACTTATGAAATCTAAGGAGAAATAGATAGTGAAAAGGTCACTGGTATCGATATCGTGTGTGATATAATGCATAGAATATAGATAACGTTGGGAATGGGAAAGATACAACTATTCATCTCTCATTTGGTGGAATGAAGCGGAGAAGTGACAAGAGAGAAATGGGAAACAAATGAAAGAAAGGAAAGAGAATGAAGTAAGCGAGATAAGGAAACGGATGGGAAAGAAACTGGATTTCCATATCTTCGTGCACTAAATCGACTGGCATAAGAAACCCTATTCTCCATGAAGTATAAAAAGGATGAAAACCGCTAGCAAAAATAACAAGTATTAGAAAGAAGACATCAAATATGAATTTTCAATTTATCGTTATGCTTCTCCTGGTGGTGAGTATTTGCAACATCAAGTGCACAAATTGGTGTAATGTGAACTCGTTGTCAGACCAGCAATACTCAGTGGTTGAATCAGCGTTGGAACGTATTTTACACAAACGAGGAGTTGTGCGTAATTCGCAGCGATCAGGCCATGGTTTGACCATATGGGCTAGAGCGTCCTGTCCTGCTGATTGGAAACAGTGTCAGAGCTGCATCCAACGCATCGTGGATCAAGTAAAATCTGGCTGTCCAAGAAAAGAAGGAGCGCAAATGGAATTGGCTAATCAATGCAAAATTCGATACGAACGGTATACATTTTAATGATGCTCGAATCGAACTATTCCCGCTTTATGATGTATTTGAATATTCTATCTTGAAATCAAAATAAATATTTCATATTCATCGATGCCGCTTACAGTTACTATTCTTTTATGACTTGAGGTCTGAAGTCAGACTCAGGAGCTCAAATTAGACTTGTGATGTACAATTCATGTCTCTGAATTACAGGGAATTCCAAGCACTGAAAAAAGAAAGAACAGACTGCAAAATTCTAAAAGGGTACTTGAAAGTGCCACGAATAATGATCCCTTCGAAACCCTTTGGTAATATTTCCTAAACGTTTTCGAATATATCACAAAATCATCATTTTCAACGCATATTAAAACAAAAAACCTTGTGTAATGACAAACTGATTGATTAGCTGACTGCTTCTCACGGTATAGATGTTTATTGACTACTCTATATTACCAGAATATGTCCCTATTTCACAATAAGACACGCGCTTGTATAGGGAAGAGGAAAGAGAGAGATGAACTGGAGATAGTATGACATAGAGGTGAGAAAATAAAGAACAAACAGAGATGAACGATATCATTATCGCTACCGTATACTTAAGAAATAAAATGAGAGCAGGTACATTAGGCAATATTCTTGTCAACGTGACTTTAATTTCACAGAATTAAGTTAGTTTGCGTGAATTCAATTCAAAACAGTTCTGAAATTCATTAATAGAAGATGTAATGATTAAATGTGCACTTAAGTAGAAAAAGCACCATGAAGATTTCTAAATGTTGACGTAATTAATTATTAATAGTAGTTGGACGTCTACAAGAAAAGAAAAATAACATGAGTTTCCAAATTGTATTATATTTGGAAGATCCATGTGATCGCAGAAAACTGAAGAACTTCCTTTATAACTTTTGCTCAACTACGAGCGCAATTGCAAGAGAGAGAGCTAGATCGATATTGAATGCTCTGTTTATTTGTAGAATAGGAAAAGAGCTGAAAATTAACTTTGGTCATGTTTGAAAAGGAACTTTTACTTCAAAAAAGGATTTGTACGTGCAAATTCAACTTTAAGATCAATCTTAACGAATTGTCGTTGATAAGCTTCCAATGGACCTGTTTCATTTGTTCCTCGAGCGTTTGATACATACATTACTGTATCTGTAAGATCATACAAAGCCACATGCAGATCACCTGTCTTCGCAACCGATGTTATGTTTCGAATCGATGATTCAGGTGTAATTTTTCCGTATTGATAAAGAATTTGTTTGTACAATTTATATTGCCGAGATGGACATAGCCAGTCCATTCCAAGGTAAACAGCGTTCGTCAAACGCGGATGCCATTCGGCTAATGGTTGCAAATTCTGATCGTCGAAAAAATTTACGCGCGAATGAGAATATTGAATCATTCGAGCTGTGCCTAATTTTCCATCCGCTACGCCTAAAACTAATCGACATGTTCGTTTTACATTGGAAATGAATGAAAGCGCATCGTCGAGTGTTTGCGAATATTGTAAAATATATCGTTCAACAAAGATAAACGGAAGACCACTCATACTCTCATCACCAAATGTATCATCGGAAAAATAAATTCCAATTTCGGAGATACCCATCTGCGTCGAAGACATCCCAGTTAATGTTCCGATATAGCCTAAGAAGAAAAGAATGAAATCAAGAAAACTAAAAGAAGCATTTACCCGCCCATGCAACATTAGCAAAAGCATGGCCAAGTTTGGATGACCGAGGATGATAAATCGTAATGACAGGATAATCTTGAAGGCCACCTTTGGTATCCCAATCCAGTGCGCGTAACTGAAGAGTTTTTCCAGCCAATGTTGCATTACCCCATAATCCATAAAGTGAACACCGACCTACATAAAACAGCCATTCATACGATAGAAAAGTGAAGTTATTTAAAATTCACCTCGCGTTATTTCACCGAGCATATGTAAACGTCGAATTGATTTATAATCGACA
Source organism: Adineta ricciae (assembly GCA_905250025.1). Classification (NCBI taxonomy): domain Eukaryota; kingdom Metazoa; phylum Rotifera; class Eurotatoria; order Adinetida; family Adinetidae; genus Adineta; species Adineta ricciae. Next base: position 66,870 of record CAJNOJ010000313.1, on the reverse strand, counting down.
TTTGCAGCTTCAGCAATACCACGCATTTCGTCATAGATTTCTTTATCAATATATTTTTCCACTAGAGTATTCTGAAAATCCAATGCAAACGCCAGACCTTTATTCACAACAATCTCTTCGAACCATTTCGGTAATTTTAACTTATCTAATTCATCAATAATTCTTTGTTCAAAATGTGCCCACGCTCGTGGAAGAAGTTGAACGATTTGTTCCTTCAAAAGTGTTCCATAAGCAATACCATAATCATATCCAGTTTCACCCCAAACATGTATTAACCATGATTTATCGTCTCCACTACCGATTGTATAAAGTGATCCATTTTCGATCGTACGGATAAGTTTCGCCGAACTATCGTCGATTGGATTTAAATTTGGAACACCCAATGACGAATCATTAGAACAGAATGCACCAAGATTGTGCAAAGAATCAAGTTGATACGTGAAATTTAATTGAAGTAATATCAATAAAAAAACAGAAAAACAACGATGATAAAACATTTTTGCCTATGCAAAACGAGAATTTTGTGCTTTATACAGGAGATAAGAATATTCGATATAGTCTTATCTGTGTGAAAACGAAGATATTTTCGTCATCATCATTAATTTAGAATGTATAATTAAGAATTCGAAAATGAAGGTGTGGAAATCTCTTCATTCTCGCTGTTAACTAACATCATTGATGAAGAACAAGAGAAAAAAGCGTTTTGAGTCATGTTATTGCGAAAGTACTGTGCAAGACCACGAGCATGTGTTTTACTCATGTCGTTGTTGGTTCCTTTTGTCAAGTAAAATGCTTCGAAGAGCCGATTTTTGGAAAGAAGAAAGTGAAGCGCCGCTTTTACGCTTGAATCGTTCGTTTTTGCCATCGGACGAAATTCTCGAAAAGATCGAAGATAATGCTGAAGATGATTTCGTGACGAATTTCGATCATGTTCGTATTATACGTCTTGATGCTGAGCGAACGTTCGTAAACATCAAACAACGAACCACATTGATGCATGTTTTATCCTTCCTTCAAAATGAATTCAACTCATATCATCAAGCTATGTCATACGTCGCGGGTTTCCTACTACTTACAAATTCGCCAACAAAAGTTATCGAGAAAATGCGTCAACTTCATCAAAATGTTCTTATTGGCTATTGGACCGAAGAACCAGTTGCATTCGCTACTGACGCCTATGTTTTTGATTACCTTCTCGCGGATTATTATCCAGATATTCATCAACATCTATCCAAACATTTCATTCTCCCAGAAACTTATGCACAAAAATGGTTTACCACATTATGTGTGGGCGTTCTTCCGTTCAAAGCACTCTTTCAATTTTTCGATACATTTATCACAAACGGTTCGTCGACATCGACCAATATATTTCTGTTTCAATTTGCATTGAGTTTAACGAAACATATTCGTGAAGGATTACTTCAAACGAAAAATGTTGCTGTTATGTATCAGTACCTTCGATTAGACTCGTCAATACCGCAATTTGATGCGAAACTTGATGAACTAGCTGTTTCCATTGTTGACAAAGCAAAAGATTATGATTTATCTTCATATGATTTCGTTAAATTACGTGAGAAAGCTTATGATGAAAAATTACGGTCAAGATTAGAAGCAGCAAAACGATCTCACGATGAAAGGAAAGTTTCTATCACATCTTCGTCATCAGATGACGAGAGTGAAGAAGAAGCACAACCAACAACAATGAAAACACTTGTTAATCGCATGGAAAACTTACATATTGAATAAAATAAAAATATCAACGTTTTATAACGTACTACACGAAGCTTTGTCAATAGAAAATTTCTATACTCGATGATTAAATGTATCCCAAATATATAAATTAGTCTGCGTATCGGAAGTTAATTCGTTGGGATAAAAGAAGGTAATCAAATGCAGAACTAGCACCACGTTTGCCAACAACGAATGTACATTTCATAGTACCTTTAGATTAACTACTCAATGATTATTTTAGTGATCTGAACGATCGGATTTGACTATACTTGCAAAATATTGATAGAAAGATGTATATAGACGAATTTTCATTCCTATTTTATGTAAACTGTTGAACATGATCATTGATCTTCGATTATATGTGCAGTTTTGTAAAGCAATACTTTAGTTACATACGATTTATTTTCAAAAGAAAAATTTTATGCTGAAGGTGGTAGGTCTTACTCATATCACAAAGTGTCAATTTAGTTTAATTGTCAGAGTATCAGCGATGATGAACCACGCATTGCTAATAACTATCGCTTTTACAAGTTTCAAATTAAGTTAAGTTAACTAAAATAGTGGATACAATGAATACATTTCATTGACGCTCTGTATCTCTCCGATCATTGAAATCGGCATATATCTGATATAATATTGCATAACACAAATGTTATGTAAGGACGTATAAATACGAAATGACAGATTTGATTTTTGTTACAGATGAACGCATTTTTACTTTAATCTTCATAAATGTCCTCTTTCTTTTTCTTTCATCGTACTCTTCAGTTGTGATAGAAATAAGAACATTTGATCATATAATTAATCATGATTGATGCTTACAATATCTCAGAAACATTGGAGCATTTATCCAATGTTGGAACAAAGAAATCGAAACAAAAAGTCGATCATCTTATCATCAAATCTTTTCTCGCTGGTATTTTACTTTCATTTGGAGGATTATTTCTCTTGACTGCTGGTGGTGGAAGTCTTCCATTAAGTGTACAATTCGGTGGAAGTATTCATAAGATAATTCAAGCTGCTGTATTTCCAATTGGCCTTGTTTTAGTTATTCTCACTGGCGCTGATTTGTTTACTGGAAATACGATGATTTTAATGGTATCAACATTAAATAAAAAGACCACATGGATTCAACTTATCAAATCCTGGTCAATATCATATGTCGGAAATTTTGTTGGTTGTTTATTCTTTCAATTTGTATTAGTTTATTATGCAGGTCTTCTCCGATATGATCCTTATCGTTCATTTTCGATAAAATACACTGAAATAAAAGGATATACAGAATGGTATGAAATGTTTTTACGAGGTATTGGTGGGAATTGGCTTGTTTGTCTTGCATACTGTTTATGCACAAGTGCACGAGATTTGAATTCCAAAATTGTTGCAATCTATTTACCTATTTTGCTTTTTGTTGCAGTTGGATATGAACATTCCATTGCAAATATGTTTACAGTTCAAATGGGAATGCTACTTGGCGCAGATGTTTCGATTGGAAGATATATTTTATGTGTTTTATTACCCGTTACTTTTGGAAATATAATTGGTGGAGGAGGTTTTGTTGGAGGACTCTATTGGTATTTATATCTAACGAAAAAATCCAAAAGTGAACAGAATATTACCATGGAACTACCAACTACAAAGGAATATCGAAGCGTAACACAACACGATGATTCGCTTTGAAAAAAACCATCAGAGATATTTTGAAATACTTTCTTTCTTTTTTATTACATATTTTATAACTTAGTTCGATCAAAGATATAGCGAATAAAAATATTCTATTAAAATCCTTCTACATATCCCTTCGAACCGCTCGTTTTCCTTGGATCAAATGTTAAAGTAAATAGTCGAACGGATTTTGTTCACCAAATCGATAGTAAATTTACAATATTCGTGCGAGAGAGATGAGTAAAAAATCTTAGTTTAAGAAGTACAATCAAGGAGATTTGTATGCACCATTAAATGTTATACGTAATAATGCAAATCATTTGCATACATAAATAATCTTATTATAAAAATTCAAAAATATCCATTTCAATACGTTTGATTGTATAATATCAATATAAATAGTCTTTGCTTATTCAACTTATTACAAATGATCCGATATGGTAACCTTCGATGGATGCTTCTATTCTTGCTTTTAGTAGAAGGAAATGCCAATAGTTTATTTAATTCCCCAATTTTAACTGCTGATGCATCTTATAACTCGTACAAGTTCAATATACTTCATCATTTAACGGCAATATCGCCTTATTTTGAATCTGATACAAACGAACTGAATCCTGGCCTTCCAATTGGTTGTACAGTGGATAAAGTAGTTTATTTAGTTCGCCATGGTTCAATCTATGCAAATGATTATGATTACGAACATACAATTGATCCATTTCTAAAACGTTTCCAGTCTTCCTTGAGCCAAATTGATTTTTCTCGATCTCAAGAATTCGCTTTCTTACAAAGCTGGAATTCGCCCATATCGGATCCGAATGAACAATTAGAAAAATTGACCAAATCAGGCCGTCTCGAAGCTTTTCATCTTGGAACACAATTGGCATACCGCTACCGAAATATAATCCCTGACAACCTTGATGCATCATTCAAAATATGGGCGTCATCATCGAATCGAACCAAACAAAGTGCTTCATCGATTCTCTCAGGCTTATCTGGTAAAGAAAAAACAGTCGATGATGTTTCATTGATCAACGAAGAAAAGAATCAAGGTGCAAATACATTATCACCAACAAAAACTTGTTCTAAGTTTAATATTTCATCGGGTTCTGAACAAGCCAATATCTGGCTCGAACATTATACTTCATCAATCATCACTCGATTGAATAATCGAATATCTGGGTTTCAATTCTCAGCCAATGATATTTTAGCAATGCAAGAGCTGTGTGGCTATGAAACTGTCATTCGTGGATCTTCACCATTTTGTCAAATTTTTACATCGGATGAATGGCTTTCGTTTGAGTATTATTTCGATATCAAATATTATTATTCATTTGGATATGGAAGCTATCTATCGGCAAGTCTCGGAATGCCGTGGGTGGTCGCATCAAGTGAACTTCTCAACGAGACAGTTACCACCAATCAAAATCTTTACATCAATGTCGTTCATCGAGAGATGTTACCGTTAGTTTTAACAGCATTAGATCTGTATAATGATTCAAATGAAAATCCAACATTTCCATTGGATCGTATTAACTATCGACGAGCATGGAGATCGAGTCAATTTGTTCCATTTCTTGGACATATTGCATTAGAACGGTTACAATGCGCATCGAGTTCGTACAATGGAAAATTCATTCGAATTCTTGTCAATTCTGCACCGCAGCCTCTACCTGGATGTGAGAAAGGACCAGGTGCGAGTTGTCCTCTAACACAATTTATGGATTATATCAAAAATCGAGATGATTTGCATGATGATTTCTCGAAAGCATGTCAAGTGAATTATGAAAACAGTACCGATGTATTCACATTTTTTCCATAGAGAAATATATTCGAAAAGAAATTATGCTTTCTGATTTTTTCTTGTAAAATAAAGAAAGTGTTTTATAGATGATGGCATAATTAGACTTATTAACCATCGAACACAATCGTAGAGACGAATAAAAAAATATCCCAGCGTTAATAAATCGAATGATTTTATTGTAAAGACAATGACAAAGTGCTAGAACTTGTGCGCTGCCAGAAATGCTTTCATTCTTCAACAGCAATTGTGTGTTAGTTGAAAGTGTGGAATTGTGCATGGCTAACAAACTTCGAGAACTGAAAAACGTGTAAGACGATTAAAACCATACATTGAGAGAATTTGTGTGAAACAGAGAGACGGTCATGTCATGAAACAGTTGCCCAAGAATATACAATACTCTGTAGTGAGCTTCCTCGACGAAATATATCATTTCTTATCTGCAAGATCCAATGAATCGTATACAAATGCATCTCGTGCAATGGCTCATCTAAACTATAATGCTCTATATTTACCTTAGGTCATGTCTAAAGTCATTGGATTTTCCCAGTGGAAAAAAATTGAGGTTACAAATCGCAATTTGCAAAATATAGTTTGACCTCACTGTAGACGTCTTTCTACGAGCTGTTTTTAAAACATAGGTGAGAAGATTTTCTGTTTTGCCCAGACAGTGAGAGAATAAAATAAAAATATAGTTTATCACTCAAGAGTCGGAGTGATGAAAAAAGAAAAGAAAATAAAGATTTGCAGAGATAAGAAAAATTGACTGGGAAAGAATATCACAAGTGTCCGCTTTTCAACGAACTCTCCATCAATATTCGATACATCTAATCGATGTTGACTACCGGTATATTAATTATTATATTTTTCAGTACAATTTATGTGTTATTACGCTATTCAACTGAAAAGAAAAGATTTCCCGGTCCAAAACCGAAACGATTTGTCCCGAATTTTCTCTTTTTCTCCATTCTTAAACTACGCGATGAAACCCGTCGAAAAAACCTGTTGAAACGTTTCTTCCCCGAATCGTTTCACTACGTTGAACTAACTGTTCCATTAGCATCCCAATATTACACATCTAAATATGGCGATATTGTTCAAATCAATCTTTTCAATCAACCGACAATAATCATATCCAATGCTGATTTCGCTGATTATATCTTGCGGCGAAATGGAAAAAACTATACATTAAGATTTGGAAATCAATTAGGTTTAGCATATTTAGGAATGGAACATCGAGGAATTATTTGGAATCGAAATGTTCAACGATGGAAATACCAACGTGCGAATTTCTTTCAAAAATCTTTAAATAGTAAAATATTAGATGATGCGAAATATATTTCCAATGATGCTGTTGATTACGTGTTAAAACATTTGAATCAATTTGAGATTCAAGCGAATGTTGTTGATACAATGGATCTTTTACGTGCAATGACATTTACAATAACATGTCATTTGTTTCTTGATTTACCTGTTGGATCAATTCCAATTGAGAAAACAAAACATTATGTCAATTCGATTGTTCAATATTTTAAAGCCTGGGAATATTTTCTATTGAAACCGACGGAATTCTATAAACATCATTTAACGGCAAAACATGAACAGTCGGTGAAAAACTTGAATGAAGTGGTCAAAGAAATCATTTTGCAAAGAGATCCAAGTCAAAATTGTTTATTTATCAATTCATTATTTCAAGCTCTCAAGGAAAATCAAATCACAAAACAGGAGATGAATCAATGTGTTCTGGAAATGCTTATCGCGGGAACAGATACATCATCGGTTACAATGTTTTACTTTCTTCTCGCACTTTCGGATCGAGAAGATTTAGAGAAGAATTTATTAAAAGAATTAAAACAAGACTCTCATACAATTCTCATCAATGGTCTAAAAGAATCTATGCGATTTAAACCTGTTGGTCCTGTTATTATGAGATGTGCGATCCAAGACGATATTTATAACGACATTCCCATTGAAAAAGGTACAAATATCATTATTAACCTGGTTGATATGCACCGAAAATCAAAAGACTTTTCAAAGCCGGATGAATTTGATTTAATCAATGTTGAAGATAAAGATTTGTCAAATACAAACTCGGAAAAGAATGTTTTCCTTCCATTTGGGATTGGACCGAAAGAATGCGTTGGTAGATGGTTGGCGAAGGTTGAAATGGAAGCTATCATTGCAAAATTGATCTTAAACTATTCATTTAAACGTGCTAATGGAACAAAAACTTTAGAAGAGCTACAAACACGCTGGGATATTGCACAACAACCAACAGATCCTGGATACATGTCTATCGAAAAGCGATCTATATAGAGATTTTCTGTTTGAATCGATACATTCATGTTACTTGTCATTCTAAAGAGGAAACAGACCATATTTACATATATTTTTCTTTTCTTACGTGCATCATAGGTCTCTCACACGATTAGGACCATGCTGAAGTCTTACTGTTGGTTCAATAGCATCACTGGGTTTTTTCCCAAAAGAATTTCACAGTACTCACAAATCCTGTTAAAGGACTGTGATGAGTCATTGTGCATATATATATATAGAACGAAAACAAGTGACACTTATTCTCTCTCTCTCTCTCTGCTTATTTATTCAATACAAGCAAAGAAGCGTGTTACCTTACTCAAATATAAAAGCCATAGAACGAGTCTTTCTATTTCACTCATCGGAGGCTTTTACTAAGTAGGTTTTGAAATTTTTTTTTTTAGTAAGATTTAACTTATTGAAAACTTTGTCATCATATCGAATATTTCCTCTAACTTTCATTCATTTCTTATTTAAAATTTGCTTAGTTTATCGACTCAATTTTTGTACTGAGAAAAATATAGAAAATTAGTCTACCTTGGATGCAAAATTTCATCTCAAATATATAATTTCAACTGTCAGTCCTATCGAGCAGCGCATATAGTTGTTGTCAACTTTGATGGCATTGCGCTTTTTATTTTCTCCAATCAATGATCACATATATAAGAAAAAGAAGGACGAGGTCGCATATACGAAAAAAAAGATACAGATGACAGGAAGACAAAAAAGAACAAGGAAATGGATCGAAAAATGTCGCTACAGCTTCATCCGGTGGGTTTTAAGATTTGTTCTTGATTACCTTTATGTATATTTTGTAGAATAGAATATCTTTCAGATTTTTTTGTTATTCCCAGAACATAAGACCCGTAGCAAAACCAAAGTTTGTGAATTTATTCTTTCTATTTAGAACCAATGTCTCCAATTCATGTGATTATATCAGGGGCATCATCGGTTGGTAAATCTACATTAGTCGACGAATGTATACAACGTTTCAGTCAAGATAAAAAGTTGAAATACAAGAAATTTCAGCGTATTCAAGAAGTGGCACGTACTGTTCTTAATCGATTGAAACTGACTGGGAAAGATTTGCAACACTATATCCAAACAAAGAATTCGAATGCATTTTGCAGAACGCAGGAACAGATTATTAAGGAACAAGTATCTTACTTTGATAAACACAAAGAATCTAATTACTTATCGGATCGATCTGGTTTCGATGCCTTAGCATATGTTCATCTTTATTTTAACGATGAGCAAAGTGTACAAAGAATTTTCGACGCCCCAACGTTTCAACACTTGATTGATCAGTGTCGACTTGGTTTGATATTTATCGTACAACCACAAGAAGAACTACAAGCACAAAATGATGGAATGAGAATCGTACCGAGCTATCGAGAACAAGTTGAGTATACTCAATTTTTGCAAGATTGGTACCAGAAAGCGCAGTTACCGTACTTCGTCATAGCTGATCTTGATATGACTAAACGCGTTGAATTTATTCATGAACATATCAATGGTCGATTTCATTGGTCATCGTCCGGAATGTCAATTCCGCTATGTTTGCCATTCCACTTGGACAAACCGAAAGATTCGAATTGTATACGTTACATTGGGATCTTAGATAAACAAAATCTTCGAATTAGCTATGAGAAATATGATGCGAATCGTTTAGTAGAAAAATACGATCCATCGTGTTCAAAAAATAAATTTCTCTCTNTTCTTTCAAAAATCTTTAAATAGTAAAATATTAGATGATGCGAAATATATTTCCAATGATGCTGTTGATTACGTGTTAAAACATTTGAATCAATTTGAGATTCAAGCGAATGTTGTTGATACAATGGATCTTTTACGTGCAATGACATTTACAATAACATGTCATTTGTTTCTTGATTTACCTGTTGGATCAATTCCAATTGAGAAAACAAAACATTATGTTAATTCGATTGTTCAATATTTTAAAGCCTGGGAATATTTTCTATTGAAACCGATGGAATTCTATAAACATCATTTAACGGCAAAACATGAACAGTCAGTGAAAGACTTGAATGAAGTGGTCAAAGAAATCATTTCGCAAAGAGATCCAAGTCAAAATTGTTTATTTATCAATTCATTATTTCACGCTCTCGAGGAAAATCAAATCACAAAACAGGAGATGAATCAATGTGTTCTGGAAATGCTTATCGCTGGAACGGATACATCATCGGTTACTATGTTTTACTTTCTTCTCGCACTTTCGGATCGAGAAGATTTAGAGAAGAATTTATTAAAAGAACTAAAACAAGACTCTCATACAATTCTCATCAATGGTCTAAAAGAATCTATGCGATTTAAACCCGTTGGTCCTGTTATTATGAGATGTGCGATCCAAGACGATATTTATAACGACATTCCCATTGAAAAAGGTACAAATATCATCATTAATCTGGTTGATATGCACCGAAAATCGAAAGACTTTTCAAAGCCGGATGAATTTGATTTAATCAATGTTGAAGATAAAGATTTGTCGAATACAAACTCGGAAAAGAATGTTTTCCTTCCATTCGGGATTGGACCAAAAGAATGCGTTGGTAGATGGTTGGCGAAAGTTGAAATGGAAGTTATCATCGCAAAATTGATCTTGAACTATTCATTTAAACGCGCTAATGGAACAAAAACTTTAGAAGAACTACAAACACGCTGGGATATTGCACAACAACCAACAGATCCTGGATACATGTCTATCGAAAAGCGATCTACATAGAGGTTTTCTATTTGAATCAATAAATTCATGTTATCTGTCGTTCTAAAGAAGAAACAGACCATATTTTTCTTTTCTTTCGTGCATCATAGGTCTTTCACACGATCAGGGTCATGCTGAAGTCTTACTGTTGGTTCAATAGCATCACTGGGTTTTTTCCCAAAAGAATTTCATAATACTCACAAGCCTTATTAAAGGAATGTGATGAGTCATCCTGCATATCTATATATATGTAGAACGAAAACAAGTGACACTTATTCTCTCTCTCTCTCTGCTTATTTATTCAATACAAACAAAGAAGCGTGTTACCTTACTCAAATAGAAAAGCCATAAAACGAGTCTTTCCATTTCACTCATCGGAGGCTTTTACTAAGTATGTTTTGAATTTTTTTTTAGTAAGATTTAACTTATTGAAAACTTTGTCTCTATCTTTCATTCATTTCTTATTTAAAATTTGCTTAGTTTATCGACTCAAGTTTTTTACTGGGAAAAATATAGAAACTTAGTCTACCTTGGATGCAAAATTTCATCTCAAATATATAATTTCAACTGTCAGTCCTATCGAGCAGCGCATATAGTTGTTGTCAACTTTGATGGCGTTGCGCTTTTTATTTTCTCCAATCAATGATCACATATATAAGAAAAAGAACGACGAGGTCGCATATACGGAAAAAAAGATATAGATGAGAGGAAGACAAAAAAAAACAAGGAAATGGATCGAAAAATGTCGCTACAGCTTAATCCAGTGGGTCTTAAGATTCGTTCTTGATTAACTTTATGTATACTTTGTAGAATAGAATACCTCTCAGATTTTTTTGTTATTACCAGAACATAAGACCCGTAGCAAAACCAAAGCTAGTGAATTTATTCTTTCTATTTAGAATCAATGTCTCCAATTCATGTGATTATATCAGGGGCATCATCGGTTGGTAAATCCACATTAGTCGACGAGTGTATACAACGTTTCAGTCAAGATAAAAAGTTGAAATATAAGAAATTTCAGCGTATTCAAGAAGTTGCACGTACTGTTCTTAATCGATTGAAACTGACTGGGAAAGATTTGCAACACTATATTCAAACAAAGAATTCGAATGCATTTTGCAGAACACAGGAACAGATTATTAAGGAACAAGTATCTTACTTTGATAAACACAAAGAATCTAATTACTTATCGGATCGATCTGGTTTCGATGCCTTAGCATATGTTAATCTCTATCTTAACGATAAGCAAAGTGCACAAAGAATTTTCGACGCCCCAACGTTTCAACACTTGATTGATCAATGTCGACTTGGTTTGATATTTATCGTACAACCACAAGAAGAACTACAAGCACAAAATGATGGAATGAGAATCGTACCGAGCTATCGAGAACAAGTTGAGTATACTCAAGTTTTAGAATATTGGTACCAGCAAGCGCAGTTACCGTACTTCGTCATAGCTGATCTTGATATGACCAAGCGTGTTGAATTTATTCATGAACATATCAATGGTCGATTTCATTGGTCATCGTCCGGAATGTCAATCCCGCTATGTTTGCCATTCCACTTGGACAAACCGAAAGATTCGAGTTGTATACGTTACATTGGGATCTTAGATAAACAAAATCTTCGAATTAGCTATGAGAAATATGATGCGAATCGTTTAGTAGAAAAATACGATCCATCGTGTTCAAAAAATAAATTTCTCTCTNTTATTCATGAACATATCAATGGTCGATTTCATTGGTCATCGTCCGGAATGTCAATCCCGCTATGTTTGCCATTCCACTTGGACAAACCGAAAGATTCGAGTTGTATACGTTACATTGGGATCTTAGATAAACAAAATCTTCGAATTAGCTATGAGAAATATGATGCGAATCGTTTAGTAGAAAAATACGATCCATCGTGTTCAAAAAATAAATTTCTCTCTATTGCTTTTGACCAAAAATTGGATAATGAATTTGTTGAGCAGGTTTTATCCAATGTAGTTCGAATCAATGATGAAATCTATCATTTTATTGGTCATAGCAACAGTCAACTAAAAAGTCGATCTTGTTATTTATATGCTGGACCAATCGATGAAATAGAAAAAATACTTAATGATAATGGAGATTTTCAGAAGATCAAGAATTTAAGCAAACGTGTTGCTCGAATTGGACTTTTATTTTCAAGTTGTACACCATCAATTCACATCGAATCGGATCATGTTGTCGATATCGATGATGTCGAAAGAAATGGATACACTTTCACTGATGGGTAAATTCGCATTTTTTTCACACAAAGAAAAGTCTTCCTGAAATTATATTCTAGTTGTGGAATTATTGGTCGAAAATTAGCAAAGGAAATCGTTCCGTATTTATCTGGTTTCAAAAAACCAATGTTGACAATAGATGAAGATAACTCCCACGAAGAAAATCCGTGTCCCTGCGCATTTCAAATTCGTTATCAAGGTTATAAAGGTAATTGCAATCGATTTTCTCCTAAACCTTCTTTTCGAAAACGAGAATTCAGGTGTTCTGATGATCAATGATGACGATAATGACGATGCCATTCGAGTTCGTCCATCGATGAAGAAATTCACCGGAACGATAAGTACTTGTTTATGCGTGTGCGATGATGGATACTCCGGACCGAGACTTGGCTTTCTTATCAAACAATTCATCATTCTTCTGTCTGGATTGAACATTCCAGATGAAATATTTCTCAAGAAACAAGAAGAATCCTTCCGAGATATTGTTCATATGTGTGATGATATGAATATCGCTTTGAAGTATTGCCTTTATTTCGATCGAATCGATTTAGTTCATCATTTGTTGGCGAATAATATCGAAGTTGTTCAAACACAAGTGCAATCAATGCAGAAAAAGGCGTTGGAATCGGTGGAGAAATTGAAAATTCCCATAACAAAATCGCGTTTAGCCTTTGGAGTTTGTGATCCATGTTCGTTTCCCTTTTATTTTCTCTTCAATCCACTGCTTGATTTCATCTTTAGACGGAATTTTAAAGCCCGATGAAGTTTATTTTCGTCCGACGTTCAACGGACGACAACTGATGCTCGATTCGAAAATTTGTTTCGTGGCCAAATCTCCCAGTTATCATCTAGGGGACATTCTCGTTCTAAAATTAACCTCATACAAACAATTGGAACATCTCTACGATGTGGTCGTTTTCTCAACAAACGGCGCTCGTCCGCGTCCGAACGAAATCGTAAGTCTGCAATTTTCTTCCGATTTAATCAATGTGCAGATCGCTTTCGTCAGGCTGGAAGTGATTTAGATGGCGACAAGTATTTGATTTGTTGGGACAACGATCTAATTCCGAAAAAGATCAATAAGCCAATGGACTATAGTTCAACTGCAAAAGCGCAGGAATCAGCGTTGATCGAAAGAAAAGATCGCATAGCTCAGTTCGCTAGTGCGCAGAAAAACAATCAATCGGGCTTAATTGATAAGTATTACAATTACTGGGCAAATCGTTTAGGAGTGCAATCCATACAATGTCGGAGATTAGCGGAATTGTTTTCTCAAGCGGTCGATGCGCCGAAAACTGGACAAAAGATTCGCGTTCCAGCCGAATTAAAACCGCCAAGAAGCGAAGAATCATCGAATACAACCACCGCAGGTACCGACCTAATTCCGAATGTCTCATTGAACATCGAAGGTTCATTTAGGAAGCAACACAGCTGAAGGAGAAGAATATGTTTGGATGAAAATGTTGAATAATGCGAAGAAATTTCGTGATGAATTTCAAACGAAATTACTTACTGAAAATCGATATACAGGTCTATCCAAGACTACATTATTGAACATCTTCTATGAACGGCGATGTCCATCATTATTAACTTACAACAATACTCAATCGTTGAATGAATATGAGTTGATCGTTTCAACAATAAAGTGGATTAATGAGCAGGAAGACTCCGATGAACTTCTTCGAACTTTCATTTATTTGTTCGATTTCAGTCAACTAACAATGAAACAAAAACAAGACATTGAACTGTCTTTGAAAATTCCTCGATTATATCTCTACTCAATCTTGAATAAATCGAAAATTCTATCGAATGACCTGATCGACAAGTATCATTTGTCTCAAACATCATTATCATGGAGATTATTCTACACATCTCCGAAATTATTTCAAATGGAATCTCAAATTGAATATGAACAAACATTTCAACCGATGATTTATGTTTTAAAACAGAATTCTTCACATGAAAGAACGTTAATTTGTATTTCAATTAATGATACCCTTACATTAGTTTTGGATATTTACCAAAATGCCCTTTCTCTAGTAACTGAACAAATAAATTCAAATCAATCATCGACTTTATGGCAAATTCGAGCAGGTAAAACCTTTTTTTCTCGTTCACATTTAAGATAAAAACAAAAGATTGTTTTTAGGACTTTGTTATGCATATCTGGAATCAAAATTGTATTCAATTCGAAGAAAATTTCTTTTCGATAATGATTATTTCATTAAAATAAGCGAAGATCGTCTACAAATTTATCAAAACGATCCCCGCAATTCATTTATTGTTTTCATGTATGACACAAATAAAGAAAATAAGATAATTAGTGTGGATTTAACTCGATTCGATCGAAATATTTTACGCGAACGTCAACATCCGAAAGTCAATCGGCATGAATTTCATTATTTCGAAATCTTTGTCTTATCAAACGATCAACAAATCTCGTCGAGTTATTATCCAATCATCAGTTATTATGACGAAGAATATTTTACACAGAACTATTTCAATCCGCGAGTTGAAAATTACGAATACGTTGAATATCTGACCGAACAGTAAGTTACACGTTCTCGATCGATTCTTTCGCATTGCACATTCACATCTTGCTTATAGAGATAAAGACGAAGAAGAAAAATATAAGAATGAACAAAAGCGAATGGAAGAGAAACGAAAAGAATTTCAAACAGAATTTGAAAAGATTTCATTGGAAAATGCGGAGAACTTATTGAAAAGTTTCATGTCAGTTCATGACACGGAATATCTGTGTAAAATATGGAATTATTTAAAGGATAATCATGTGGATATGGAAATGATCAATGAGGAAATTCTCAATTATTTTTTCCGAGAGATTCACTCGATGTTGAATGGTTCGATTCATCGATTATCTATCGATGAAAGTTGGTTTCACGATTTAATCATTTCCTTCATTCATATTGAAAACAAAAATGCAAAGATTTTCAATCAGCTCTTTCAATCAACGAAAAAACTGAACTCAAAACTCAAAGATAAAAGTCAACCATCGTACATTCCGTACTTAGGAAGAATATTGCAACGTTTGTTCAAAGAGAATTTTCACGACATCGATCATTTTTACTCGATCAACAACGAATTCATCTACCATTTATACTTATCCATATTATTAGGAAACAATTACAACACAGATGACGTGTCCTTAAATTATCTTTCAGAAATTTCTTCTCTAACAAATATTCAATTAACATTGAAACAACTGATTGATTTAATTCGTTCGTGTCTAATGACGAAGGACTCGGACATTTGTTTGAAATTTCTCGACAGTCTATTAAATCTTTCCATGTCGAACCAAGAGCAACATTCACCTGCGATAATCGACTATATAAAACAGTTTTTATCGATGATTGTTCGAACAACGGTTTACGATCTCGACGAAATCGATAGAAGAATTCGATTAAAACCAGAGATTTTGATTCGAAATGGCGAAACNATTCGTTCGTGTCTAATGACGAAGGACTCGGACATTTGTTTGAAATTTCTCGACAGTCTATTAAATCTTTCCATGTCGAACCAAGAGCAACATTCACCTGCGATAATCGACTATATAAAACAGTTTTTATCGATGATTGTTCGAACAACGGTTTACGATCTCGACGAAATCGATAGAAGAATTCGATTAAAACCAGAGATTTTGATTCGAAATGGCGAAACGATTCTCAATTTACGAGCAAAATTCATAAAGAAGAAAAACGATGAAGAGGACACACAGACGAACGTACGTCAAACTCGACCTCCTCGCGAATCGAATTCACACATTTATCTGAACCACTTTGATTTCATTTTAGAATGACGACGAAAGTAACGTTGAAGAAAATAACGAGGCGATATTTCAATTCGAAGAATATCATTATGAAAAAATTCCTTCGCATCATTTCAATATCGGTGATTCAATTGCATTGATCGATCAAGAAGAGTTGAATGATTATCTCGGCAAACAGAATCGAACTGATGAAAAACCACCATTACGTTTATTTTATCAATCATTTGGAATTATTTTAAGTATTCATCCAATTTTGCAAATCAAATTCCCATATTTTCCCAGTTCGTTAACGAATAACAATTATTTAAATCGTCAAAAACTCTTCCGTTTGGAACGCTTACCGAACTTCGTCACATTGAATCGATCAATTGACGCATTTGAAAAACTCATTGATAATCAAGATTATTTAATCATTAAACCATTGTTGAATTTATCTGATGATCTCAACAGTGATCAATTGAAAAACTATGCCGAAGAAAAGGTGAAGAAACTCGAAGATCAGTTCCATAATGATAATGAATACAAACAAGCAAATTTGAACGACAGCCAACGACAGGCGATTGAAAATGCACTTGAAAATCGTTTAACATTGATTCAAGGACCGCCAGGAACTGGAAAAACAGAAACATCAGCATGGATCATTCATCTATGGTTGAGAAATTTTGCACAAGACAACCAACCGATTTTAGTTTGTGCTGAAACACACCAAGCAGTTGATAATCTAACGCGACGATTGATTAAATACCAGTATCGACTAGTTCGATATGGAGAACCGCGAACCGTGGCTCCGGATCTTCACGTGAGGATTCCTCATCCGACGTTGAACATTTCGAATAGATCCTTTTCGTTTAGGAATATACAATGCCTCGGCAGATTGAATTGATTCGACGTGAAAAGCAAAAATCAAATCCAAATCTTCCATCCAAATCTTTATTTGGTCCACCACGACCGAAAGAAATCCGCGAAGTTTTGTCGAACTGTCAGATTCTATGTATGACTTGCTCCGGTGTTGGAATCTTAGAACCATCGTTGAAATTTCCATTCATTTTGATTGACGAAGCATCTCAAATTACTGAACCAAATATTCTCATTTCATTAGTACGAATTACCGATCAAATTGTTCTTGTCGGTGATCAAAAGCAAGTTAGTACACTTCTTCCTCTGAATATTTAAGACAACTGAATGATTTGTTTTAGCTACCACCTATTATCAAAATGACTGCAGCAAAACAATTATTAGAACGATCATTCTTCCAACGTTTGTTAGAAAATGTTCGTATTAGCTCGATCATGTTAAACACCCAATACCGAATGCACCCGAGATTGATCGATTTTCCATCGCGTATGTTTTATAAGAATCTCCTACGAAGTGGTGTTACACCTGAAGATAGACCGACGCCAAAAGAAATCCAATTTATTGATCCAAAGGTTCCATTGATGTTTGTTGATGTTGATCAAGGCTCTGAGACACTTCAGGGGTCAAATATCTATAATAAACGAGAAGTGGAGATGGTTTGCCAGACAATTCAAACACTATTACCTTCACAGAAACCAGATTTATCTCCGTAAGGGATACTCCTATACGAATTTCATAAACGATTGTCGTTTCTCTCTTTAGAATGGATATTGGGGTGATTACACCGTATACAAAACAAGTCAAGGAGATAGCTGAAAAACTATTGAACACGACTCCGAAAGGTGTCGAAGTTCGAACAGTTGATGGCTTTCAAGGACGGGAAAAGGAGATCATTCTCATTTCATTAGTGCGATCAAATGACGAGAACGAGATTGGATTTTTAACCAGCGAACAACGAATGAATGTGCTTTTAACGCGAGCAAAACGAGCAATGATCGTTTTCGGAAATAGAAAAACCCTGATGTCAAATTCTCTTTGGAAACAATGGATTGAAAGTGTACCAAATATCAATGCAGATCAATTTATCCAAAATTGTTTATCAAAGCAAGTCAATGTACAGCAACCTTCTTCAAATCATCAAGCACAATATCGAAATTCCAATCGACGACGGAGATAAATTAAGCGTTTAGATAGTTTTTCTACATTTTTATAAATAATCTAATCGAGAAATCTCCATAAATAAACTGTAGCGAATATTTGGAGACAAATCTAAATATTTTGATGATACTTAAAAACACCGTTCTGTTATGCATATGCTGTGGAATTTATCAATTAGCTGCACATCTATTTTCATTGATCATGTACATTTGAAATACATAACGAAAATGTCTAGACGGTTGCGACCACCTTAATCTCTGCTTAGCTAGTGGTTCGACTTTGTATGCATATCTTATCAGTTTTACATAGAAAATAGAAATCATTGACACACATTAATGGGCGACAAACTTTTTCGTTTTTCAACTCGAGATTTGTGCGCTCATCGTCTCTTCTTATAATAGCCCTCTAGTGACATCTATCGAGTTTAAATAATCTATAAATTTCGGTCGAATTAATATACATGTAATCCACCCGCCAGATTATTATTCAGGTAAACCAAAACAGATGTCTTGTTTTGCAGAATTCAATGAATGAAAAACGTTTCACCGTCGTATTACGGGATACGTAGATCACCAATCAGTATCAACTCGAAATACACACCTCATTCTCATTTGCTGTTTAAACTAATCTGATGCAAGATCCTTTTTCTGATGACAGATGTTTGATGCAATCGACGGACTATAAAATGAGAAAGAATCTAACGGAATGTTTTAACTTAATTTCAGAATGTCTTTTCCAGTCGCAGAAGAAGCAATTCAAAACACAACCGAAGAAGTTGAAGACATCGTTGATCCATGGAATGTGGCAAGTACCTCTGACAAAGGAATTGATTATGATAAGTTGATTCGTAAGTTAATCAATTCTATAATTCTTCAATGAAATCGATTTTTTTTGGTTAATCGAAGGTCGTTTTGGTTCATCAAAGATTTCACCTGAATTAATTGCACGTATCGAATCAATCATCAAAAGACCAGTTCATTATTTCATTCGACGAGGCATCTTCTTCTCACACAGGTTCATTTCAAAACTTTTGCTCTTTTTCATCATCATCTTTTCTTCTCTTTCCTTCTAGAGATCTCGAGTTGATTCTCAATGCTTATGAACAGAAGAAACCATTCTTCTTATACACTGGTCGTGGTCCATCATCCGAAGCCATGCATCTTGGTCATTTAATTCCATTCATCATGACCAAGTAAGAAGAAAACGTCACTATGAACAAACAGAGACTCTAATGATGATTTCTATAGATGGTTACAAGATGTGTTTGATGTTCCATTGGTCATTCAAATGACTGACGATGAGAAGTTTCTCTGGAAAGACATAACAATTGAGGATGCCAATCGATATGCATATGAAAATGCAAAAGATATCATTGCATGTGGTTTTGATCCCACAAAGACATTTATTTTCTCCGATTTTGATTTTATGGCGTAAGTTATTTCATCAACTCATTAGTTTCATTACCTCTCGTCTCTTTTACAAATTAGTCAATGTCCAAACTTCTATCGTAACATTTGTCGAATTCAAAAGAGTGTCACATTCAATCAAGTGAAAGGTAAACTTCGAAAAACTGATGATCATGATGTCATTTTCGATTAATAATAGGCATTTTTGGTTTTACTGAAAGTGATTGTATTGGAAAGATTGCTTTTCCTGCAATTCAAGCTGCACCCAGTGTTAGTTCATCATTTCCATTTATATTCGGTGAAAAATTGAAACAAGAATTTGCTTGTTTGATTCCATGCGCTATTGATCAAGTAAGAAGATTAAAATGGAACAGAACTTGTGTTATGTTTTCGGATAGGATCCATATTTTCGTATGACTCGTGATGTTGCACCACGTTTGAACTTTCCCAAACCAGCATTGATGCATTCAACGTTTTTTCCTGCACTTCAAGGTGCCAAATCGAAAATGGCTGCATCGGATACAAATTCAGCTATTTTTCTCACTGACACACCGAAACAAGTCAAAGACAAAGTAACTTTTTTGTCATAGAAATCTCTTTCGATCTTTCATCATTTTTCTTTCTTCTTCAGGTTAATAAACATGCGTTCAGTGGCGGAAAAGAAACAATCGAAGAACATCGAGCTAAAGGTGGTGATTGTGACGTTGATGTTTCATATCAATATCTTCGATATTTCATGGAAGATGATGAACGACTTGAACAAATTCGTCAAGTAAATGTTCTTTTTTTATTCGATCTTCAACATCTGATGATTTGCTCTCGTTTAGGATTATTCATCAGGAAAATTATTAACTGGTGAATTGAAAAAGATCTTAATCGAAGTTTTACAAGGTTTAGTTGCTAAACATCAAGAACGTCGAAAAGAGATAACATTGGATGTTGTTCGTCAGTTTATGACACCAAGACAACTCAATTTCCGTTATTAATTTTATTATTATGGTTTTAAACATATATCAAAAGGGGGAGGGGGAAATAAAACTTTCTCGGAAAATCTCACTGAAAAGTATTCACTGCAATTAAATAGTAACGCCGGTTTTTCGAAAAGCTTGAAGAAATCATTTCATTTGATTTCAGTTTGATTCAATTTCTTCAGTCCCTTTGCTTAAAACTTGATGATCAGCTAGATCTTGTTCTTTTTCAAAATAAAACATTGATCAAAGCATTCTGTTTCTGTTCACCATTCCCTTGTTGTTTAACATAATAACGAAGACGATGTGAATCAAATGTTGAGCCAATTTTTCCACCAAATGAAAATTGAATTCCTTCCTGTTTCCATCATTGTTGGTAACATTTGTTTATAATGATCCATTTTGAGAAGTGAACACATCTCGAGATAAACCATGATCTAATTAATAAGCATGCCATGATATTGAAACATTAACACGTGGCGAGTCAATTTGAGACAATGTTTTCTCTAAAAGACATTTGCGAACATAACACCAAACTATAGAGAAACAAATAGGAGAACATCTTTTTTTTTATTCATTATCAATTCTATTCACGAGGGATTTTATCATTCGTAACATCAAGTTTCAATTTCAGTCCTAATAGATTTTAACAATGTGTTGACACCAAATCTCAATTGAAAAGAAAACTATATTGTCTATTCACATTAATTTGATACATATTATGTATGTTTTGATGAATCCAAGGAATCATCTATAATTGTTCATATTAAATTCATCGATATTCTTCATATGTTAAACGTTTTGAGAGTTCAATTAAGATGTGTATGAAACAAAAGGATCTTATAAACGAAAATACGTAAAATTATACAATATGATTTTAACTATTCTGTGTTTCATCAGATTTTTAAGATCTCGTTTCTCCCGTAATTTTCTCCAAAGAATTCATTTTATTGAAATGATAGTATTTTATAATAGAGGAAAGTATTCATAAAAATGTTTCGGAGGAACAAATGGCTCATTTATTTGAAGTGAGGTTAATTTATTACAGATGAAACGCGTCGAATCATTAGTAAAATCATTTGTAACCAGTGTAAGTGATCCATATCCAATAGAAAGATTGAGTAAACAAGGTAGATGAATATATTCATCAACGAGAAATTGTTTAGCATAATCTACATGAGCACAATCAAGATTGAGCTAAATAAGACAAGGAAATGTAATTGATGTTTTCGATTGTTGTTTGCCTTTTTGCGGTTGATCATTCGTTATATACAAGCTTTTCAAATAAGGAAAACTATGAGAAATAATTTGAAAGAAATTATATTCAAATGGATTTAAATCTGTCATAAATAGAGATTGAACCGTATTGAACGTCCCACCTTGAAAAGAATTATTCAAGTCAACATAAGTTTGAAATTGATATGGAAGTGAATAGATATGACATCGACTATAAAATTCAGGTAGACGAGAATAAGTATGACTTTCGTTTGAGAAAATTTCGACATGTGAATTAACTCGTCCATATTTCTTTCTAACAAAACTAAGTTGAATATCTTCATATGATGATAAATCAATATTAGTATTCTTCACTATGTTTGTATCTATATTAAAAGTAAATTTGTTTAATTGTGGCATATCGTTAAGGACATTGTCATGTAATTCGGCACCATCAATGTAATTTGTGTTTGTTCTTATAACTGATAGAAATAAGATCAATTCTTCGACATTTATCATTCGTTGAAGTAATGGAATAATTAGATCATCATAATAACTTGTACGAGAATAGGAGATGAGAGAGAAACGTTTTAATTTCAGAAGCTTTGTCTATAAACAGTGAAAATATGTTGAACTATTAACTTTATTAGCTATTTTACATACGACAAAATAACTAATAATGACACTAACCGTACTATTTACAAGTCCGAATGGATTTATTTGGTCCACGTATATAAACAATGTTGACAATAATCTAACTTCACTAATGATTTGCATAGATATATAACATAAGCAACTATGATTCCAAGTATTTCAGGAGGCTGCTGTGATATTGTTTCATGTTTAATATCGATTAAAAGACATGTAACTTGATTAGTAAGAAGTTCGCGAAGGATTGTATTATCTTTTATTTATAGATAAAGAAATAGCAAGAGTAATTCGTGTTTTTTTAAGTCGAAAAACGAAAAGTAAATGACTTACTACGTAAATGATCGACAAATTCTTCTTGTGGAAAATTCATGAATGATATTGAGTAAAGTTTGAGATAACTAGCAGTTTGAAGAACACGTTGTACTGTGTTTGGTTCAATTGTAAGTTTATTTACTTGATGACAAATTCGAGGTACAATTTTTTGAAAGTTCCTTGAAAGTATTCGATCTTCTATTGAATAAGTACGATCATAAAATGATCTCATCGTCATAGATGTCATATCAAGATGATGAGTACAATTTGTATCAAATACTAATTGATCAAGTCGTTTACAAACACCCACGAGTGAATACAAAACATTGACCATGCTGAGTCTTTTCATTATAATTAATAAAACTTCATCAGGCAAATCAAGTACATGGAGATTATTAATGGAGATGTCCGTCATTTTGTTATCTATTTCGTATACTGATGGTCATTTATATATGCAAAATTCCTACTCATCATTGCCGTCGAAGAGAACAATGAAATATAAAATATTTAGCTATATTCTATATTGAATCATGGACCTGATTTTTCTTTTTGTGAAACGTTCTTTTTTTTCTCGATGACCTTGTCATCATATGTATGTATATGAATATGCACGAAGGATATTAGATGTCTAGTTTGGTAGGAAGAAGATGAGGATGAATTTCAGCGAAAGATGCACATCTGAGAAGCATTAAGCTCTGGTTATTTTTTCCTTGGAGGTAAAAAACCAAAATTATAGCTTCGTAGGGGTGTGGGTGAGATTGAAGATGAGAGTAACTGTGCTGGATTCTGTTGGACAAATTCTGGTCAGTCGTTGCAAAGTTTAGGACCGCTTTTAGCGATCTGTTATATTATGTCTTTGAAAATCTACCGGATTCGTCTGACAATAACTATGAAATCCGATTGAATTTATAATTGAAGAAATGATTTTAATATTCGACGAGGTGAAAAATATTGTAATCAGAATAGAAATTTGCGTTATGGCAAGATTAGAAATTTATATATCGGAAAGCTTTGATATTAATTCACTGATAGTTTTAATGAAAAGATAGTTGTACGTTCAATCATCATTTCTTCTAAATATTGCTTTTTAGCAAATCGACAACCCAAGTCGAACAATCCCGTACTCCGATCCAATATAGGGTTTTATCAGATTCTACAGGAATTCGACGGCTCCGATAGGATCCCATGTCGGTTCCGAAACATGGATTTCCTGGATTTTCTAAGGGTCATCATAGAACAGCTAAAAAGATAGCTCATAAAATTTGCAACAACCGACGGAATTCTCCTAGTCGGGCGCCAATGCAATTCCGTTTCCAGGAATCCGATCGGATCCAGCATCGGATTTGTTGACCTGGGAAGATACATAAATCACTGATTGATATTATTGTTTATTAGAAATAGGCAAAGAAAAGAAAGAAAAGCATCACATTATCTAATCTTTGCCATTTCCATCATCATTCTTGCACTGTTTCGCCGCTACCAACGTCATCTTCGTTGGCTTTTCTTTGTTTTCGTGCGAAATCAAGACCACTGGTAAATGAATGTGCATCTTTTTCTATATTGAAATAAATACAGTTAATATTAACAAAAAATTTTGTTTTCAATTGAATTCACCTTTGGTCACGTTGTCTGCCACTACCTTCAATTTTTTACGAGCTGCTAAGAATGGCTTATCACGGTGTTGTGCTGTCCGTTCAGCCACTAAACTGCACACAACGAATTTAAATTCTTGGTCTTTCGCTTTTCGTTTTAGGTTTTTGATGATTGCAAGTGATTCTCCATTTTGTTCTGCCGCGTCAACTGATTAGTGTGAAGCTAGCACGAAGGAGCTACCACGAAGCAACTGTGTGTAAGCTAAAAACTTTTTTCCAATGTTTGTCCGGTGAATAAAAATACCACCACTCGATGCAGAATTAAATTCTGAATCGAATCGATTAGGCTTTATGAACCGGACAAACTTTGGAAAAAAAGTTTTTAGCTTACACACAGTTGCTTCGTGGTAGCTCCTTCGTGCTAGTTTCACACTGATCGTCAACACTGCCTGAAGCTTTATCTCGTTTAGTTTTTTGTTCACATTCGACTTGTGATAATGCTTGAACCTAAATTTCAACAAAATCAAAGATTTCTCGAAAGAAAACGATTTTATACATACTCAGGTCGATCATTCCGGTGATTAGATCCGTTTGAACTTGAGTTGGTTTCGGTCGGAAATTTACAGGAGATGTCCGGTCAATTCCTGACTGTTTCCAGCTCAAAGTCTTTAGGAAATGGTCAGGAAGTAACCGGAAACTTCGTTTGAACTTCCGGCAGCAAGGAAGTCGTCTGAAAGCGAACTTAATCGGTCGGAACCAACCGAGCCACAATAATCTGGGTACGTTGCCTTTTGTTGCTATCATTGTTTGAACGAATTTCGTGTTGTCGTCCGTGACCAATAATAGACATGTAGATACTGATATCAAGTTAAAATAGGCGATGGTTTTCACTTTCTCTTTCTCTCCTGTTACATCTCCCTTCGACGTTTTCCATACAACAGAAAGAGAAAGATAGAAAACAACACGAAATAAACGAAGAAAGTAGATAGGTTGACTACGACTTTTCTTCTGTGCAAAGTCGAATCAAAAGAAAAGAGAAAGAATGAAAACTACCGATCCGGCTCTATCTTTCGATTCGACAATTCTTCAATGAAATCGATTTTTTTTGGTTAATCGAAGGTCGTTTTGGTTCATCAAAGATTTCACCTGAATTAATTGCACGTATCGAATCAATCATCAAAAGACCAGTTCATTATTTCATTCGACGAGGCATCTTCTTCTCACACAGGTTCATTTCAAAACTTTTGCTCTTTTTCATCATCATCTTTTCCTCTCTTTCCTTCTAGAGATCTCGAGTTGATTCTCAATGCTTATGAACAGAAGAAACCATTCTTCTTATACACTGGTCGTGGTCCATCATCCGAAGCCATGCATCTTGGTCATTTAATTCCATTCATCATGACCAAGTAAGAAGAAAACGCCACTATGAACAAACAGAGACTCTAATGATGATTTCTATAGATGGTTACAAGATGTGTTTGATGTTCCATTGGTCATTCAGATGACTGACGATGAAAAGTTTCTCTGGAAAGACATAACAATTGAGGATGCCAATCGATATGCATATGAAAATGCAAAAGATATCATTGCATGTGGTTTTGATTCAACAAAGACGCGAATACATCCTATTCCGCAATGTTGCACATTTGGGAATCAGTTCCGCACACGGAATCACTTCCTACGATTCCGGAATTCCGTAAACGAAATTCAGTCGATCCTCGGCTATACTGGCAAGTCCTACTTAAGCAAGTATGCAATTCTGGAATTCATTGAACTTGTGTAAGGACGAAATTCCGGAATCGTAGGAATTGATTCCGTAGGCGGAACTGATTCCCAAATGTTCAACATTGCGGAATAGGATGACTGCTCCAAGTCAACATAAGTTTGAAATTGATATGGAAGTGAATAGATATGACATCGACTATAAAATTCAGGTAGACGAGAATAAGTATGACTTTCGTTTGAGAAAATTTCGACATGTGAATTAACTCGTCTATATTTCTTTCTAACAAAATTAAGTTGAATATCTTCATATGATGACAAATGAGTATTAGTATTCTTCACTATTATATTAAAAGTAAATTTGTTTAATTGTGGCATATGATCAAGGATATTATCATACAAGTAGCGCTCATCCTTTGGATTCGGTGACCCTTTTCTGGAAGAATTTTCCCAGTGCTGACCACATTCAAATACTTTGAAAGACAACTTAGGCGCTGCGATTGCTACCAGTCCCCAACTGATCCATGCCACTATGTCACACACTAGAGTCAATAGAAGACAGAGATTGTTCTTTTTCAGGAACCGAACCGATTAGCCATTTATCAATGAGTCATCCTCGAGAAGTAACTGTGTTGACTGGAAACCCCATCCCTCAATGGCTAGTCGCTCGTCAACCTCCCTTCAGTCGGCCACTCACGACCAGCCATTCACCTTTTCATCTGTTGTTCTATTTTTACATTACTCGCATGAAAATTCTACACATTAGCCTGTCTCTTTTAGCAAGAAATTGACTCTTTTCTCTGCTTTCAACAGAATGANATACAGCTCTATGAAAGATGTTCGTTTCGAAGCAAATCATATAATAAGACTTTCTTATCTAGTTTCTTTGGGTAGTCGAATGAATAGAAGATCATGACTGGCGAAGCGACAATAAAAGAAAACCCAATCGTTCAGTTTGAAAGTCGATCGAAGGCGAAAGGAATAACAGAGACAGCATGGTAACGGCTAGCCGTGAGTGACCGACCGGAGGGAGGTCGACGAACGACTAGGCGTTTAAATGTTGGTAGATTAATCCTAAAGTGTACACTTAGAATAACCTTGCCAGGCTTCAGATAATTTTGAAAGGGATTTGACGAATGGATATTCCTCAATGAAAATATTCGACAAAGTATCATTTTGTTGACAGAAGAGAAAAGAATCGGTTTATCGCTGGAAGACACAGGCGAATGTTCAAACTTTTCAAGAAGTCTACTGTATATCATCCGTCTATGAGTGACTTAGTAAAGCATTTATGAAAAATTTCCATGCGCGTGATGTGAAAATTGAAAAACAGATGACAAAGGTCAATGGTTGGCCGTGAGTGGCCGTCTGATTAGCCGTTGAGCGATGAATTTTTCAGTCAATATAGTTAGTGCTGGAGAATTATCCACTGACAAATGGCTAATCGGTCTGATTCCTAAAAAGACTTCTGCATCCTATTCATTCTAGTGTGTGACATAGTGCCATGATTCAGTTGAGCACCAGTAGCAATCGCAGTGCGTATTTTCTCTTTCGAAGTCTCTGAATGTGTTCAGTATCCGGAAAAGTCTTTCAGAAAAGGGCCAGCGAATCCAAAGGATGACTGTTACTTGTGAATAACTGGCATCAGATGATATTCGTATAGTATAGATGTTTCTGAAAGTGTGTGATCTCATTAATATGCTTGTGACTATGGAGATCCAGCGATCGGACGTTAGTCAGCTATTACATTTTGTTCTACATATTGCCATTTAAAACATTATCGTCTAAAAAATTGAGCCTTTGTCGCAAAAAACGGGTCAGAAAGTGTTCATGACAAACCTAACATCCGATTCGAGTTCCTCGACCTCGATTACCCTCCGGTTGACCCTTATTCGACAACAAAGAAAATTTTCATTGCTTAATTAGTAATTAGCTAATTAGCAAATTGAAATTTCGAGAAACTGACACCGGATTCGAAATCCTCGGCCTCGTTTACCTTATCAGTGGTCAATCTTTGATGACTATAGATAAATTTCATTGATTCATAATATGCTGCAATCTGATTGGATTATGCAAACAAACAAACAAACTTTATGCATTTGTTCATCACTGTATTTATGACGCTATAACCCTTTCTTTCAGAAAAGGGAATTACAACTATGTTCCGCTGTTACTGAACGAACTGCCATTAAGCGTGATCACGAATTGCAATCTTTTCACAACGAAATAAATAAATTGCTTAGTGAAACAATCAGTCGTAAGTGATATTAACTACAAAATGTTATATGTGAATCGTTTTTTTTCCGATATACCCAGGTAAAAAAATCCCATGCTGGATCCGACACCGTCGGAATCCAATGCGATTCCGTCACCAGGATTTCATCGGATCCGTCGAATTCCTGTAGGATCTGATAAAATTCTATATTGGATCCGAGTATGGGATTGTTCGACCTAGGTAGGGCATTTCATGCTTGCGCCAGGTGTTCGTCTGAAAGCTTCGGAGAAAATCCAAGTTCAACCATCAATGGCGGCGCATGCATCGGATACTGGTACCAATGAAACAAGTTCATCATTGATTTAAACAGAAATTTAATAATCAAACTTATCACCTTCAAGATGGAACATACTTCAATGATACACATGGACAAGATGACATGGAATAGACATTCTGTTTTCTCTTTTCCTTGTCAATTCTCATCGGTTATTAAGAATAAACTCATTTATTTGTCGTGTTAATTTTCCTACGCACTTTGAAAGAAAAACAAATGATCTCGTCGAGTTGGTAAAAATATGAATAGAAGTAACTCGGCGAAATGATTCTTGAATGTAGATTTCAATCAAAAGTGTTCGAGTTGTAACCAAGAAGGTCTGAAATATTCTGTGATGTGTTTCTTTGGTTGATCCTGTTGGATTGTTTTTAGTTTCGTCAGAGATTCAAATACTTTGATGAATCAGGAATTGAACGTTTCTAAAGGTACGCAATAATCTTATGAATGGGATTCTGCTTACGGTTCATTCTCGGATCCACCGATTCCATAATCGCATCTATTGTCGAATTTTTGAAACTAAGCTGAAAATTTATTGCTAACTGAAGATGATTTGAAAAACTTCCATTCAGCTTAGGCTGGAGAATAGTAGAAGAACCTTTCATCACTGATACAAAGACATCAATCTCTAGTATTGAAAGATTATCGAACACGAAGTTAGAGTTCGACAGAATATTAAAATGTACCATTGAAATATATGAATAAATTTCTTCTACTCAGTTATCAAGCACATATCTAATCAAATTGAGTATTTTATTCAGGAAGTTCATAAGTTTCGACACTTCGTCGTAATGGAATTATGGACGATGCATGATCTTTAGATGTTATCTACGTTGTCCCCAGGACGATCGTTCCTGGAAGCAGTATTCCGCTTATTTCCGGCGAAAACCCGCAGGATATTCATAGGTTCCGCGCTGGAAACCACGAGAAAGTACTCGGAATCCTACCGAAGGAACCGGTAACCGTATCCGACTATCGGTTATGGTGGGTTCTTGCTGGTTCCGGATGAAACCTTTTAAATCTGATGAAAGGATCCGATCGCCGGAATACTGCTTCCATGAAATCCGCGGAAGGTCCTGGAACTGGTCGGTTCCGGGCCGGATTGTTCGACCTGGGTCCCAGTACCCGAAAATGACTCAATTTTAGTTATTATTTTTATTATTCTGGTTTTAAAGATAGATGAATATGAAAAATAGAAATTGTTCATTAAAAAGCAATGCCAGCTTTTCGAAAAGCTTGAAGAAATTGCTGAGGATCTTGTGCACCACTCAGTTCGACTTTGTCATTGATAACGAAATGTGGAACACCGGAAATTCCCTCTTGTTGACTGTGATTGATTTCATCTTGAATTTCTTTTTTATATTGATCCGATTGAAGAAACTGTTTTACTTGATTTCCATCTTGTCCAATTTCTTCAGCCGCTTTGATTAAAACCTGATGGTCAGCTAGATCTTGTTCTTGTTCGAAATAAGCACGAAATAAAACATTGATCAAAGCATTCTGTTTCTGTTCACCATTCTCTTGTTGTTTAACATAATAAAGAAGACGATGTGAATCAAAAGTGGAGCCAATTTTTCCACCAAATGAAAATTGAATTCCTTCTTGTTTTCCTGTTTCCATCATTGTTGGTAACATTTGTTTAATACGTGCTTCACCAAACTTTTGTTTATAACGATCCATCTTGAGAAGTGAACCATCTCGAGGTAAACCATGATCTAATTCATAAGCATGCCATGATACTGAAACATTAACACGTGACGAGTCAATTTGAGACAGTGCTTTCTCCAAACGACGTTTGCCAACGTAACACCAAGCTGCAGNGCAATTTTTAATAATTCATCAATTTGATCTTCAGCTCCATCGACTTGATCAGCAAATGATGATAAACCGGGTTTACGTTCCTTGAACACTTCATTCTTTAGCACAAATGTATCACCATTCTCATTGTCAGTCGCTGCACGAAATTTATAAACATGAATACGCGTTCCAGTGGAACCTGCGTCTATCACTAATACATAAGAATACGGATCGAGAAAACGAAGTAACGGAGATAATGATAGAGATGAGTATAGGATAAATACAAAGGTTATGAAGATCAGAATAAATAAAAGATTTCGAATTGAGTAGAAACTACGTGACGATGTGTAACGACGAGTGAATAATGGTATCATCTTGTTTTCAACTGGTTTGACTAATCGATGACGAATTTGAGGTTCGACTGATTGCTCTTCAAAATATGAACTGGCAGTGGCAACTGTAGACATTGACGAAAGATAGTATTTCTTTTAGATTCAATCCAATTGAACCGTTTGTCGACCAATCTAAAAGCAGAGAAACTCATTTTCGAATATTCAGCTTACGAAAGTATTATTTGGACAAAATTTCATCAAAATAATGTTCTTCTCCTTCAATAATAAGTATACTAGTTTGTATCGGCATACACTTCAAGGATATTACTATTTTCGTTCGCATTCTACTGAAAAATATGCATCAGAATTTCAGTATTTATCTATCTTACCCAACACGCTCGTCTAATCAAACATATTTTTTCTTTTTATATATATCATTGAAAATAATTAATCATGTGATAGTCAAAAAGTGTATGTTTTGTTTTCATATCGAATGTGTCAACCCGTCGATCAATATCCTATTTTTCCAATGAGAAACAAAAATACAAGGATGAATGCACTTCGAATGATACTTAAATAACTCGAAATTTGCATCGGTAAGCGAAGAAAAGAAAAATTTCAGTAAAGATAATCGTGTGCTCGGTGAACATTTGAGAAGATAGTTTTTCTACATATGAAAGTGGTAATTACCCTGAAAGTGATTGTTTTTGTCAGACAAACTGCCACCGATAAGTGAAGAAAAAGCAAACCTTATTGAGTTCTCTATGTACTCTACTCATACAAGAAGAAATGAATGACAATACGTCATCTATTCATTAGTTGAATGCCTAACCAATAAACAACTCAGCAGAAAAAGCGTCATCTACTCATCTTATTAGCTGAATTGATGCTCTTTTTTATTCAAATTGAATGAAATTCGTGTACAATCATTTTTAATTATTCTCGCCATTCCATCGTCCATTATCGGCACAACAATCTTTATCGCATATTTTCAGCCATGAGTGCGGATCCATTGATTGCGATCGATTCGCTCGAATAAGAAGTTCTTGTTCAGCGGAAAATAGGTAACAGTTGACATCTTCATGATCGAGAAATACCCAGAAAAGTGGTGAAACGAAACGCATGCGTTGTGCTAAACTATTC
The DNA here is from genome assembly GCA_905250025.1 of Adineta ricciae. Classification (NCBI taxonomy): domain Eukaryota; kingdom Metazoa; phylum Rotifera; class Eurotatoria; order Adinetida; family Adinetidae; genus Adineta; species Adineta ricciae. The sequence goes on along the minus strand of CAJNOJ010000313.1, from coordinate 34,903 downwards.
CAATCATTTGCAGCTGTATGATCCAATCCTAATGTTGTCGAATTCAGCATTTTCAACATGAGATCATGAGCTTGAGGCAATGACAATGTGCTCAAAAAAGGCGAGAAGTTCGAACCATTGTGTATTCCTTTAGGTATATCGTGATCAGATAACAAGCGATGTTTACCAATGAATAAATGTACCATAATCTTGGTGACGACAGTGTTAAGAAAATCCTGGCATTGTGTCGTATTTTTACTCGGCCATAGGCGACACCAATTTGTTGTGTACCCAGGAAGAGACGCATTGATAAACGGTTGCAAATGCGTTTGTTCTGCCAATCCAGCATACATACCTTGTACAAGTAATAGTTGATCTCGTTCGCTAAACGTCATAGATTCAGGCGCGTAATGTGCTTCGAATAACGCCCACATTGCTTTGGCTAAATCGCATTGACCATCAGAACATATATAGTTCTTGACAAAATCATTCATTTTCGCATCACTTGGTCTCGTTTTGTCAGCGCAGAACGCTAACCCATAGTGAGCATAGGCAACGGCAATTTCTCGAAATACAAATATATTTCCGGCACCAAGCGCCACTGATGTATGTTGCAGAATGTCCTTAAATAACGTATTGATGAGAGTGAACGGAATTTTCGATAAGATTTCTTGCGTCCAATGTGGTAAATCCCGTATAATATACGACCATAACTCAGGAACTGGCTGTTGGCGAATACTAAATCCCACAGCATTTGATGCCCAAGCACCTATTGTTGGCCATATGCCAACAGAAGGAAGACCAGGTGTGCTGTCAGGAGCAGTATGCAGTAATTTTTGAAATGAATGACTAATATCCTGATACCAGAGACTAATTGCCCAATTACGCGAGACAATATCTGTCATATTGCTAATTTCTATATTGTCATCTAGTAAATGTTGAAAGCATTCGCATGAATCTAATGGGATTCCAGGACATGGGCCAGTTCGTTTATCTTCACAACAAATCTCCGCAACCACCACAATAGTAATGAATAGACTGATTTGTAAGTATTTCATCATCAGAGTCTCACAAAATATTACTTAGACATAAAATGAACACCTTATTTTTGCAATTTATAGGCACGCAGTCAGCACTCATTTTTCTCATCCTCTATTATATTGTATGCACCTTTAGCAGCAGGTGACCGTCTTCACTCTGCTGATAAATCGACCCAAAAATAGATGCTGTTATTAGTTTTTCCATTGAATTCAATTTGCACTCGTGTAGACTCTAGTACATCCACAGAGGATTTGAAATCCAAAAATAGAATCGCTAAGATATATCGATCTTTGTTTGTAGACGACATCACAATGTGTGGCGCCCTCTAAAAGAAAAGCAATGTGAAAGAAAATATACATTGCGAAGTTATTCATTTGATTTTTTGTAGAATAATTCATTATTCACGAAATTAATTGAAGATTGTAAGCCACTGAAATGTTGATTGCCAACAAAAAGATCTTCATTGGTCTAAAAATACTTCACACAAAACGTATTAGCCGATTGTTCTGTCACTGGGAATTTTAAAAAAAATAATTTAATATTTTGATAGATTTCAAAGCGAATCAATGGGTTTAGAGAAATTAGAACAAATTCTGACTCTATTCGAACAATGTCATTCAGGCGGAAAACCATTAGAACTTACAATTAACGAAGATTTGCTGAAATGTTTTGCACTACCACCGAAAGTAATTCTCGATCTTCTACAACAGCATTCAATCGATGCAATTTCTTATTTATCCAATGATAAAACCAAACTTCACTTTCAAAATAATGTAACCATGAACTCAATTCAAATAGTTCACTCACTAAAATTCTTCTTTATTTCAGCTTTATCTTTGTCCAATTGATCAAACTGAAGCTGATTCATGTCATTCAACAACTTGCAGACAACTTCATCTATGCGAAGATTATATATTAAATAAATCGTGTGTACAATTTCAATCCAACGGAAAATGTTCGCATGCACATTCTTTAATGACAAAACACAATCAAATGGTCTTGGAGCAGTACGGTATGTCGTCAACTGACGAACAAATCTATCAGTTTATTTCGCGTCTTATTCGACTTTCATTATTGTCGACAAAGCAGCCGAAGTTCTTCGTACAATCCGTAGACAAACAACCAATAACAGATGAGCTGATTGATGAATGGTTGGGTGATCATAAATCTTTGCTGTCAGAACAAAAACGCGTCAATTCTTATACCATAGAATTCATATTTGAGGACAATGAAGGTATTTCATGAACATGTTACTTTTTCGCAAGCAAAATTGTATTTAATTTGGGATTTTAGTAACATCAATGATAGAAGATATCATCAGAAGTCATCATGCATCAACTGCATTAGTTCTAAATAAAATAACACCTGATCCACTCAGTTCGAATCGAATTTTAGATGCAACGCCAGCTAAGCAGAAAACAGACGAAGATCTTGATCAAAAAGTTCAATCAACGATAACAAAAGTATTTCGATTTATGCAACTGTCATTTAAACAAGGCTTTTTTCAGGCTCCATCCATAATAACTCGAAGATTTTCAAATCAATTGAGAAATCTGGAAGAAAATCCTGCTCCGCAACCATTTGGACGCGGCCGCGGCAGACAAACTTCAACTGTACCTCCAAATCCACCTTCCTTACCATCTTCAAATGGTGAAAAGAAGTTCATTTTTTCAACTCGTCTCAATTCGAAAACAAACGAGCAGACATTGCATTCATCAACGAATCAAATCAATTCTCCAACAAGTTCAATGCGTTCCACACCCGAATCAGTCACATTAAACTCGAGTCAACCTGCAAATCACACCGATAATTCATTTCCACGATATGTACTATCGAGAACAGAACAAAAACAAAAGAACCAAGCGAAGTGTCAAAATCATTGCGATGACTCTTCATTATCATCCGACTATCGTACGCTTTTTTCACTAAGAGTGTTCATAAGAAATTGGAGATTAACTTCTAGATTCTCCGGACATGATGTCATCACCAGATCAACAAGACACAAAATCTCGACCACGTTTTGTTATTAGAGACAATTCACTTCGAAATAAAGAAACAAGTTCTATTTCACCAACAACACCAAAATCACCAAGTCCAATTGTTTACACGTTTAAAAAGCAATTTTCTGATCAGCATGTATGTGAGACAAGTCGATTGTTGAAGTGAAATATGTGTCGAATATTTCAGTTATGTTATCTTCTTGGTCCCGGTAGAAAACAGATTGTCGATAAAGATCAATGTGAAATTATTCGTTATCTACCATCGGGTTGTTGTCGATCACAAAATATTGAACAAGGAAAAGAAATTGAAAAACAATTACATTCAATTATACCTCCAACTTTGAACATTGATCTTGTAAAGATTAAAGAAGATTTAGCACTTTTGATTCGTTCATCAGCAGCTGAAAATCTTTTCCAACAAAGTAATTCGAAACATAATTTCATTTAGTTTTCAAAATTTTGACTGATAATATAGATCAATCTCATTATGCAATCTTTTCTGAGCCAATTAAAATCCAATGTAAGTAGAATCATTAGATTTACATAGTTAGTTGCAAACAGATTGATTTGTTTAGTAAATATTGAAGTAATCGAGACAGAATCATCGACAACATCTAATAGAAGTGTAAGACACCTGTTTTGTAATCAATTGGTCAAATGAAAAAGTTGTATTTTATAGGCGGCAGCAGAAACCGATGAATATTCAAATTCGCAAATTTCGTCTGATGGTATATTTCACATTAGATCAACTGGTTCTTCGATAAATGTTGTATCTGGTGATATAAGTGAAGTTCAAGTAAGAATAAGCTGTAATACGAAATTGAAGCTTAAATAGATGTTTGTTATCAGGTTGATATGATGATTTGTATTAGCACGTCGAATAATTTACGAGAAAGTGTTCTTCGTCGCGCTGGTCCAACTGTTCAAAAACAATACAAAGAACGTTATTGTAGCGACGATGCATTACTTGTAGACGGAGGTTTGACTAAAGCAGAAAAAATTCTTCTCGTTCCGTGGAAAACCGAAATTGATCGAGAAAACATAGTAAACAGTCTCAAGGTTCTTGAAACTTGTCGATCGAATTCGAAATCTTTTTATTCTTATTGATTATTTTAGTCGTTGTCAGAATTAGTCACCTGGTCGATCGACAAAGCACATGATCGCAATGTTAAAACGGTTTCATTTCCTCCTGTATGATACTTTTCATTGTCATTCATCTTTGCAATTTTAAACAACATCTTCTTCATAGATTGGTACTGGAGAACTTAATCTTGATCCACTCTTTGTTTGTGAAGCACTGATTGGCGCAGCAAGTGAACGTTTACATCAGTATCAAATGAATGTCATATTTGTTGTTTATCCAAAAAGTGACAGAATAGAAGAAGATGGATGTTATCAAGTAATTCATCGATTTGTTGTAACTATTTTTCGAAAAACCTCCGTATTTCGATAGATTTTTCGACAATATCTTAATAGTCTTTGTGCACAAATTCCTTCAACATCGAATGAAAGAAAGGCAAAAACGACGTCTGAAGTAAAACGACGAGTATTTAAACGAGATGTACAAAGTAAGTTTCAAAATACGCGAAGAATCCCTTAAAAACTGATCCGTGTTCCAGGTAAACGAATCCTCACATTATCTGCATTGCAAAACATCAATGAACATCGTCAGTTACTGGTCGAATCATTAGAAAAGTTAATAGATGAACAAGTGTTTGATCTTAACTTAGTCGAATCGAAATTATCCTCTCAGGTAGATTCTTTAATTGACATTTGTTTGTCTCACAATGTATTTCCACGTGTGGATTGTTCGTCGAAAAAACTGACACTTCGCGGTGATCGTGAATCACGTCTACAATGTTTTTTCAATTTATGTCCTGGGAAAGGTGCTCATCAGTATAGTTATGTATTTACTGAAATGGGAGAAAAGTCCGAAGAAAAACAATTTAATTCTTATATTTCGTTGAAAATTGACGAAGCATTTGCAGCTGGAGAAGCAATGGTTTGTTGGCTTCTTTTGTACATTAAACGTCAGAAAAAATGAATTTTCATTTAGATGAGAATTCAAGATAATGAACAATCCATTTTTGACATCGATTTCAGCAAATTACAAGTACGACCGACAAAAACCAGACGAAATGCTTTTCTTGTGAAAAAACCGTTAGATGGTAAGTAGAAATACCGAATTTTCATTGTACAATTGAAATTGTACGCGTAGATTCCAAAATTCGAATTCCACCGTCATGGTCTTCTTCACCATTAAAGATTCGTACAAAGGAAATATCAAAATCATCGTATGAAACTTTGGAATGTATTCATATTTTTCAACAAACGATGTCAATGTCGGATTGGCAAATTGATCGAGTAAGAAAAGAAATTTCTCTGAAAATGAAATGATTTGCTTTGATATCATGAATTAGATCGAAGCCATTGAAAACTATCCGTTATATCTACATTATATGCACAAGAAAAGCGAAAGAACAAATATTTATTTCCACGGTTGTTCATTTGCATCTGTTCAATCAATTGTTCACTACGGTTTACATTCTACGAATGCTTCACACTATGGTTGTGTTCATTTTCATTTGTTCGACTTGTTAAATTGTATTTCTTTAGGTGATAATTTGGGAAATTGTTCAACTAGATCAATTTGTTTAACTCGCGACGCTTTGAATAGTCACTTATATGGAACTCGTCGGTGCACCGATGGAAAACATTATTTATTCGTTGTAGAATTTATCAAATATGACAATGACAATAGTTTTCTTTATCTATCCAACGAAGATGCTTGTTCAGCTCTACCGACATACTTGATTGTTTATCAACGACGACAATCAGGTTTGAAATAAATCTAAATTTCATTTTTATTTTTCTTAAATGATGATAATATGTTCCGAGTGACCATTTGCTTTCAAAAAAAGTACCTATTTAGTATGTGATCTCAAATAAAATCGGTACAAATTTCTCGTTAGTTTACGTATTTTTATTATGAAAAATAACTAATGCGAAAAACTTTATCGATATGAAGCTAGCATGAACAAACGATGTGTTTGCTTCACATCGATTGGCTCTTTTTATTTTTTTAAATATCGTTATCTTTCAGCATGTTCGAGCTTCTACTCGTCGTGTTCGACCTCAAAATTGATTATCAAACGATGAAATTAAGTCGAAGGGATATTTCTCTATTGAAACAAATGATCTTGATTTTTTCAACAGTTATTTGCGATTGGGGAGAATCTTATTTACTTTCGATTATCAATTTGATCATGCCATTGAATCGTCCAATTTTCCGCATCGTCAGTGAATTATGTGTAATTGGAATGTGGAACATATTCTATTATAGTTTTCGTAAAATAGAGTGCCGAGTACCTATAGATAAACAAGTAACTTTCACTGAAAGTTTAAAAGACAAAAATATTTCTTTGCTTTCTTTTAAAATATTAAATATGGTTTAATGAATAGAAGAGTGATTTCTTAAATCTTTCTCCGTAACATTCGTATGGAGAAGACATTTCGTATACAATTTGAGCACTTTGTTCTCAACCTAAAAAGTTCTATATAAAATTGGCGAATCCCGACATAAAATCTGCAAAGATTTATCTGTCCTACCTACGGTATCTGATCAATAAAAGGATCATGGAGATCAATTGCTCTGTTCTCAAAATCGTGATCAGATTAGAGTTGACAAATAACATTTACATATGAATTCATTTAACTGATTGTTCGTAATCAAAGTTCATGACAGTTCAGATCAAATATTCAAACCGACATATATTCACTATACGATATGAGTCTTTTTCAGGAAGCATTACAGATAATGACAATGTTATCTACTTTATTAGCTCATCAATGGTTTTTAGCAAATTTTATTTCTCTTTTAAGAACTTTATCAGTTCATTCAAAAGAAATCGATAGAGTTTGTGATGGTGGACTGCATGTGGCACCTGCGATTCCTCCCCAATGAAGATTCCCTGCGCATGGTCTGACTGTATAACCTGTACTACAAGTGTGCCCTCCTGTAGAAGTTATTTCATAACCCGACCAGTCCGGTCCGACTCTCCAATTAATTCCATTATAACGAGCAATCAATGTTGTATTGTATCTCAAAGCCACAGCAAGTGCAGTTACGGTAGATACATCTGTTATTGTTACACCCGTTGGATCGTTCGAACCATAAATACGCATTTTGGAATACGTTGTACAAGTTAAGCCAGTTGTAAAACTTCTCCAACTTGTGCATTGAGTTGTTGCAGTTACACCAGATGTAAAACTATCAGAATATGTTTTCGCACACGCTAGAACAATAATATCATTACAAAAGAATATCTCAATTAAATTACTTACAATTACTTCCCGTATTATCTGAAAAACAAAGAAAAGAAAATATAAAACATTAGAAGATTTTTCGAAAATTACCGAGTACAATAACAATGACAGGAATAATGATCGCTGCTAATAGAACGAGAGCTAATAGAAATATCAACTGAATGCATACACATCGTGAGACAGTACATCTACTTATTCATGGAGTCAATGAACAATATGAGTTACATACGAGAACAAACTTAGATTTTTGTGGATTTTGTTTTTGAATCTCCAATTGCTTTGGTGCAGTTTGCGAAGTTGTTTTTGAAGACGAAGATTTGTTCATGTCAGATCAGTGGAATTCAAGAAATGATTGAATATTTGTTTCTATTAAACTTATAGATGAGAAATAAATTAAAAATTTCGATTGTATTTGCAGGAAAGACAAAATCGTTTTCAAAGTGCAGGGCGTTTTGTTTTCTTTTTGTTTTTTTTAACATTCTTCCAATGCAACAAAGCGATTGTGTTTTCGGTAGTTTTTTCAATTCAGTTACTTGTTTTGTTGTCACCATCAATCACAGACGGTTTCTATTCATTTTAGACGTTAGTAAAGCAAAAGTTTAGACAGTTTCTTTAAAATGCTCTCCTTCTCTACCTTATCGATTATGTTTTTCTAAGAGTGTAAGAGAAAAACATTTTTCACATCAGTAAAAGGATCAGTAGAAACAGATTTCGTGGGAAGTATTGAACAGTAAAAGACAGGACAAGTCGACTGAATTCACCTGTAGAATATAATGGAAATGTTTCATTTTAATCTAAAAAACGATACGTTTATTGTTCTTTCCGGTGCACTCGAACCGATCAAGATAATATATCCTGAGGATAAGAGTGATGCTATGAGCTGTATTGAGGACACTCTACTCTTTGCTCTCACTTTCAAAGCGATGTTTAGCGGTTCTTATTATTTTATATTGATACGTATTTCAATTGAGAGCGATATTGAACTTCAGTGCTCGATGGTTTCCATTGGCAGCAACGTATAGATTGTTTTCCTGATTAGATGAAAAATTCAACGGATGCACTAGTTGACTTGTTCGTTGACCTATTTAATCCCTATTGGCTATCATCTTTATCTACTTTTGTGTCTACAGATCATTTCATCATTTGGTGATTTAATTGATCTGCCACATACACAACACATTATTCAGATAATGTAACCATTGAGATACAAAATGATTTAATATTCCATTGAACATGATTTCCGTACAAAAAATGGCTGGAATTATACTAATTTACTCAATATATTACAATGGACTGTTGTTAATTACGGCATCGAAAATTCGTCACATGGAACTTTACTTTTCTTTTTCAATAGTAACTCATCTTAGTTTTTGGCTGCTGTTACCATTTCGAAACGATGTTCTACAGACATACTTTCCATAAGTAAAACCTGCATTGTAATTTTTTATCAATACTAATGGAAACTGTGCTTTATATGACAAATTTTATTCGAAGTTTAAAATTCAAACGGATATCTATCCTATCTTGCTTGTATTTGTATGCATAAACAAAAAGAAAGAAAAAACATTTCATTTCAACTATTCATTACATGTGACAACATAACATTAAATGTCACCCTCAAAATTTGAATCACTTCCAAATGAAATCTTACTTGATCTTTTTGAAAACTATATCAATGGAACCGATATTCTCCGTAATTTCTTGCATCAACTCAACAAACGTTTTGATGCATTGCTCTACCAAACTCAACGATTGACCTTTAACTTTATTGCTTGTCGATTACATGATTTTCGTTTCTAATCTTCGACACATTCCTAATTATCAGCACAAAATAGCATGATTAATATGGTCTGAACATGCTGCACCTGGTCAAATTGACATGTTCTTCAAGCATTTTTCATCATTTACAGCTTTCAAGAACCTTCGATCATTCTATTTACATTGTACTGGCCAAACTATTCATTCACAGCTTGTTAAAAATGCTCTCCTGTCATTGATTGATGTTCCAATTGAAATTTTATCACTTAAAATGACCAAAAGTGCATTATTTCCTTCATGGCAAACAGTTTTGTCAACAATATTCACTCTTACAACATTGAGACAGCTTTCAATTACTTTTTCTCGTCCTTTATACATGATGAAAATCGTCAGTATCGACTTTATTAAACATTGAATCGTTAACTATAACAGTCCTACAGTGTGATTGGCATATTCTCATGTCTTTCTCAAAATACATGCCTCATCTCAAATATCTCAATATCGTGATTAATGATCATTCAAATCTATTTCTCTGTCGATATCCACTCAAACAAGAATTGATTCTTCCATTTACATCGATGCTCAAACTTTAAAATCTTTTCTTGTACATTCAGTATAGAACTACATTCAATGTACTTATATACAATATTTCCAGTGTACACTAAATCTACATCGTCTAACAGTAAATGGAATTGCTCTGATCTTGCAACCCAATGCATGACAAAGATTGATTACAACATCAATACTTCAATTGAACAATTTCACTCTCACCATAGATATAAGACGTCATTCATATTGTGAAAGAGTTGATCCACAAACTAAACTTGCATTTTGTTCGACAGTTCATTTTGGATGACAAACAGAAACTTTACTATTATCATTATTAATCATGAACGAACAAGTCATAACGAAGAAATAATTGATGTCATATGTGATAGTGGTAGTGATGTCTTTCGAACTGATCTAAACCATCTCGCAGTCAGTAATTGGTGGACTACCTCACAACATACGCGTCATTATTTGAGTACTATCGCACGTCTGTGTGATTCTTCTTTTCCTTATATACCATCACAACAAAATTATTTAAAAAATGTGACATATCTCACAGTGTATTGTCTAAGTTTATCATTAACACAATGAACATTAACATATGCGTCAATTGTTCAAAAGTGATCGAACTCGTAATTTTCTTGAGTGATCAACAAATTCTTGCCATGAATGTGCTTCTTCGACATCTGATTAATCTTGAAAATCTCAGGATTGGTTTTGATCAGTTGATGATTGTCGAAAATATTCCTTTTGACAGACTATCTAATATGTCACATGGATTCAAACAGAAAGACATCACTCTTATCTGTAAATATTTTCCAAATCTTGAACACTTGATAATCAACTCAATAGATTTAGAATCGATTCCATTACTGAAGAACTATCTATTGAATCTACGTTGTCTAAGTTCTCGAATTCCAGAATGTTATTTTCATCGATTGAACGATTTCACAAAGCAATTTAGTAGTAATCCATTAGAATATCCAGTAGTAAATACTTTCAGATCCGAATGTAATTGGATGAAAATATGGATTGATGAAATAGTTTTCGATACATCATTTTGGAAAACGTTTATCAGCATAAAAGTACGACCGACTATTATTACATCAACAATTCCTGATAATTCAAAGAGAAACTTTCCACTTCGAATTCTTTTTTCCAATGAATTTTTGTAAGTTCTTTTCTTTTTCTTACTATTTCATCGAGAGTAAATGTTCGTCGAAAAAGTGATGTTTTTATATAACAACTTTCTTTCTATTATAAGATCAAAGACAACATTTATTTTGTTATATAGTTCTGACTGTAATGATAACCTGTTCTTTTAGTATATAAAATGTTTGAATCGATTCACGTGTGGAAAATATATTGATATTATAATCGTGCAGGTATTAAAGGATTAGCTAATAACTTTTATTAAGTGTTCGACAATTTCATGTGATTTATCTTCTTGTACGAAATGTTCAGTTTGAGTAATTGTTGGGTGTGCTAGTATCGGGTATCATGGATTGTATTACTTTATCAAGACCATTAGTAGTTGAATCTGAATCTGAAAATAGAGTAAGAAATGGGCGATTAAAATTATTCAGATTTTGCCATATTTGACAATTATATTCTGATGATGGATTGTCCGCAGTAGTTGTTACTAATAATTGAAATACTGAAGCACCGGCTTGATATTTTTCATTTGAAAAAAGACGCATTGATTTCTTCTTCATTCATATCTCTAACTACTCCAAACTGCAAGATAACAATCACTCACTTGAGTTGCCATAGAAAGATATTTGGAGATAGAAAATAGAATATGAAACTTGGTCAGTTCGGACCTAGCGGACTACGTACAAAGAAGGTGCGACTACTACTGGAGAGATATTCCTATGTTGTATAGTGGCGACATCTTTTACACTGATAAAAATAAAATACGATAAAAGTAAATCTTCGATCGGAAATATAAGTAGGAAAATTGTACGCAATCGAAGAGAAAACTTTGTAAAAACATATCAAATATATTTATCAAATAGTTGCTAATAATGAGTCATTTTCTGACTCTGAAGACTAGTAGAAGTCTATTCATTTGTTTCAAACTCCATAGTTTTGATATTTGCAAAGGAAATGGCTTCAAAATCGGCAAGCAATGGTTTTCGAGTACGAAACATTTCCACATGAACATTCATTTCATTTCTCGCTGTCTAGCTTGAGGTACTCAAGGCACGTGGAAATGGCGTGGTCACAACAATTGAAAATGTAAGTTATTCTACTTCATCAAGACAAAATCTAGATCGAATATGTTCGTTGAAAGATTTCAGCGAATGCAACAATTGCTGAATTAAAAAAGCAAGTTGCTCAACTAAGTAAGTTTTTCTCTCTATGAATTTCTTACACAAGCCAAAAGCAATTGCATTTCAGAACCCAAACTTTATCCTGATCGTCAATCCTATCGAGCTGAAGCGAGTAAGTAGAGGAAAGTCTTTGATTTCTTTTCATAAACGTTTATATGTAGCTGGAAAATCGGTCAAAGATTCGCAGAAACTTTCTGAATTGAATGTCGATAAAACCGGTAAAATCTATTTCAAAGACTTGGGACCGCAAATTGGATGGAGCACGGTGTTTATGGCTGAATACGCGGGTCCATTGGTCATCTATCTATTATTTTACATTCGCCCAAGCATTATTTACGGTTCAGCAGCAAGTTCGAAGCCAATACATTTAGCAGCTCAGTTAGTAAAACTACTATTTTTCTCTTTCGATCTTTATTTGATTGATAAATTAGTTTGGGTGCAGCCTGTTGGACATTCCACTACGCTAAACGTATTTTAGAAACAATATTCGTGCATCGATTTTCGCATGCAACCATGCCAATATTCAATTTGTTCAAAGTAAACATTTTTTTTCTCACTCTCCTTCATCGTTGCCATTTCGCTATGTCTTTTAGAATTGCAGTTATTATTGGGGATTTACTGCATTTGTTTCATACTTCGTCAATCATCCAAAATACACTCCACCATCGTTCGGCTATGCACAAATATATTTAGGCTTAGCTATTTTCCTCGTAAGTTGATTCATTTTTCATCAGAATAAGATCAAAATCATGGATTCTAGTTGAGTGAGCTCGGTAATTTGTCAATCCATTTACTTCTTCGTGATCTTCGTCCACCTGGTACAACTGAACGTCGTATTCCATATCCAAACAAGACAAATCCCTTCACACAATTATTTAATTTCGTTTCATGTCCAAATTATACGTATGAAATTGGTTCATGGTTAGGTTTTTCGTTAATGACACAAACATTAACTGCATTTTTATTTGCCATTGCTGGAGCAGGACAAATGACCCTTTGGGCACTCGGAAAACATCGTGCTTACAAGAAGGAATTTGCTGACAAATATCCAAAACAGCGTAAATCGATCATTCCATTCTTAATTTAAAAAGAATTCAAAACAATCATGACTAGTAGTTTTATTCCTTTACGTTCGTGTGTGTGTTTAGTTCTATGTCAAAGTTAAGAACAAAGATTTTAGCTTCATAAGATTACTTGATGATTTTCTTTGAAATAAAAACAAAAGATATTTTTCTTTGCTTTTAAGTAAGTCGTTGGTCTTTATATATATATACATAACACGAACTAAGCATCTACAACGCTCTGATTTGTTTCAGTATTAGGCTGTGGCGCAGATCCAATATTAATGATAAAACTGAGATTACCAATACTGAACAGAGTAACAGAGATTGGTGATGGAGCGTCGTCTGTTGTTTGAGATGAATTTTCGTTTCCGTTTACATTCGCCAACAAAGAAGTTCTCTCATCAGTAATCTCTGATGGCCGTTGCAATGTACGACGTTTAACTATATGAATGCAGCTATACAACAAAATGAAGGAATCTTGTTATTAATGTGTTCATCAGAAATTTTCCCTACATGTTAAGTATCAACGGAATAACACACAATGCAGCGTTTATATACAAAACTGTAGCCGTATGTTGCTTTGAAGTTTTCATATAGATGTTTTGAAAAAATGGATCACCAAATGACGTAATTAATTGATTGATAACAATAATAAAGATGAATGCAATGTTAATTTCACACGGTTTCAGCCATGCTGCCAAAATTGATAAAGTCAATGGACTTTGAAAATTCGTCAATGCATATATTACACTAGTGCTGAACACTTGCCAGCTATATTGGGCAAATATTAACCAAAGAGATGCAAATAGTGAGAAGATATAACCAATAGCACAAATGAGTTCATCATTGGATTTTGTTAACCAAGCCAATAGATGATATCCAAGAGTACTGAATACCGCTAGACTGATACCTTTGACTAGTTTGTAGATATTGATTAACATTTCCGACCAGCAAATTGGATAATGTGCAAGCGCAAAAAGAAATGTCGACGACATGGAATGGATAAACGAATAAAAGCAGTAAGCGATGATGGTCAATAACACGGTAACTTTTTGCGCCGTTGGACGACGATTTCCGTAGAATATGGTAATTATATCAAAATTCAAACCTATTTGATGATATCCACGTAGATTTGTATGATTATAAAGAGATAAGTCGTAAAACAGCCAAGTGGCAATAATGGCTATAGCTTGTAGAACAAAACCACACCAAAATAATGGAATGTAGCCATGACGTTCAACAAAACAAAATATGGCAAAAGTAATTATTGCTTCAAATCCTTTTCTCATAGCATACAATTGAACGAACCATACTGAACGATTCTCCTTAGTTGTAATATCGACAATAATTAAATAAGTCACAAAATCTAAGAAATCTCCAAAGTAAACAGCTATTTATTTGATACAATCAATTACTCACCAATAATACCAGCACCACCAAATAGACCCAACACAAAACCATTGAAATACCACCAATACACACTTAGATTCAAATAAACTATCACTAGAGCAATGATTATTTGTATCCAAATGCCCAGCATGCACAAGAGAAGTACGAATCGTTTACCAACAAACGGCATGAAAATAGCTAGTGCATAAGTCATAACAATTGCGGGAATACTATTCGCAATATTTCTCTCATAGGTAACGCTCTGATCGGATTCTTCAACTGAAGTTTCATTGTCAATTTGAGAACATGTCCCATTAATATCTTGACCATACGATACAGTATTATTTTTACTTGGCAGCAAACTAATGTATGTGTCAATAGATGTAACAACGCAATAGCAAAGCGTTTGCAGACATAATATCGCAGATATATGAAACAAATTCAACTTTATACGATTCCGTAAGGAAAACCAACGCCAACGGCTGGGTTCTGAATCAATTGTTGATTCCATTGAGAAAAATATCGTTAATCAACGATCGCCAATCGTTTCTTCTATGAAGAACTTCATCGATGCGTAACGTCGGCAGTGATTAATATGATCATGAGCGTAGTTAGTAGTCCTTGACATTAAAAAAATGTACGAAAATAAATGTGAATCTGAATGAAAATTCGGAATAGTAAATGCTCAGTGTATAGTAAAATCAATGTATTCAAAATTCTCATCTAGACGACATTCCGTGGCAAAAACTGAGTATGAGCGACATCTTTTTGGTCCAGAAAAATAAAAGACAACGAACACATGATGAGAAAAATAGATGAAAATGAAGAGATCTTATGAAAATTGAACTGTAAAATGTATTCAATAGCTAATATAGTATTTATCCAATTAAGACAAAGGATGAGTCATCTGCAGCACGTTAATCTATTCAATTCTATTCTTCATGGATTTATTTGATATATTCTCTTCCACTATTTTCAAACAAAAAACTTAAAATAATCAATAAATTACTTAACAAATTATCTTTTCATCTGACTTTGAAATCTTAGACCTTTCTTAACTTGGTCAATATTAAAATGAAGACAGTATTGACATCATAATCTTGCATCATGCATTGCATGCAACAATATTCTCAGCAAGATAAACTCTGATCATTTGAAAATATTTTTGATCTTTTCAAGATACATATAAAAATGAAAGAATTTACCGTAGTATTATATGCCGGTGGTAATAATCGTGTCATACCCGATTCATCTCTTCCAAAATCTCTTCTACCGATAGCCAATCGTCCATTGATTTGGTATACACTTCAAATTATTCAATCCCATCCAGCGCTTGCTTCATCACCACTATTGATTTTAACCTCGGGACAATATCGACAAGTGCTCGATAGTTATCTTTCAACATTAAATATAACCTATGAACTCGTCACTTATCGACAACATCATGAATCGACTAGTGGTGGTGAAGATCAACAGCAAGCACCTGATGAATTAGGAACATTAGATGTTCTTCGTTCATGTTATTCCCGTATTCGAACTGAATCGATTTGTTTGATAACATGTGATCTTTTCGGAAAAGTTAATCTGACGCCGTTGGTCAATATGTTCCGTGTGAGAGACGCATCGCTCTGCATGCTATTACTTAAAGCAACAACATCGTCTACGGGAAAAGAACCAGTAGCTCAACCTGGACAAAAGATGAAGTTTACTCCAGGTAGAAGATTTTCTTAGAGAATTTTTTTGCAAATTTGTCCTTCCAGAACTTGAGTATTATACCGTTGATCAATCGACGAATACAATCACATCAATTCAGCTGAAAGCGGATTTAGAACAAGTTTTTCCTTTGAGACAAGCGATTCTCATCAAGTAAGACAAATTGTTGATTTACAATGTCTACATTCTTATTTGCTAGTCATCCGCGAACAACTATTCGCACTGATTTAGTTGATGCTCACATCTATTTAATCAAAAAATCCTGTCTTGACATCGGCAATCGTTCTTCATTCTCATCCTTTCGAAAAGAATTTCTTCCAAAACTAATTCGACAAATTGTCACTGATAAACCACTTGAAGATCTTGTTGATCAGGCAAATAACCAACGAACGATGATGCGACAGAAAAGTTTGTTGAAATTTTCTTGACGTTTGTTTTGATTGACTGAATTTCTTATAGCAATGGACATGGATGATCATGGAGATTTATCAAGAATCTTAGAGCAATACGATTGTGATGATAAACAAGTTCGAGGTGGATGCTATTACGTTACAGATGAAACACAACTATTTCGTGTGAAACATGTCATCGCGTATTTAGAAGCCAATCGACATGTAATGCTCAACAGAAAGAAACTTTCTTACTCATTAATCTATTTTTCTCTAAGGCTGCAGCATTAATTTCATCGTATACGAATGAAGATATTCTATTTAAAGATCGCATTGAACAAGTTCAAGTAAAAGTTCATTTGGTTGATATACGAAAATCTATTTGGTATTTGTAGATTGGAAACGATTGTATTGTTGGCGATGCTTACGAAATAGGAAAGAAGACAAAGATTATACGAACGATTATTGGAAAGAATTGTCGAATTGAAGATAAATGCAAGATTATCAATTGCGTTCTTTTGGATCATGTTCATGTTAAAGAAGGGTAAAATGCAAATACATTTCATCATTCGAATTTTGCTTGATTTCGTAGAGTTACTTTACAAAATTCGATCTTATGTTCTCGCTCGACGATTGGAGCGGAATGTGAACTACAAAATTCGATTGTCTGTTCGAATCAACAAGTAGATGGAAAACGTAAGTGATGAAATTCGTGATGTTCTTTTGCTCTACTCTGTTTTGTTTGCAGGAAAACTAAACGGTGAAACAATCTCAGCGGCTAGCAATGAATCTGTCGAGTATATGCTCTTGGACGATGAACCGTAATTACCAAGTTTATTTTTATGATCAATTTTTCTGTTTGTTCTGATCGATATTCGTGAAAAAAAAGTACATTAAACTATTTGATTATTACATATATTTCCAAAGAAACATGACGGGAGTGTCTGAAAACTTGTTCCCAGAGATCAAAACAGCGAAACTAGTCATAGTTGTGTCACGGCTTTATCTCTATTTCACTCCTTTTTTTTTCAAACAGGTAAATTGATAAAAAAAAACTAAACATGACATCATTCTATCATCATTTTCATTTCGCTATATAAATAAACACATACAAAAAGCAACAGGCGCGCAACAAACAAAGAAACTATTTGACAGTCAAAAGAGAATTTTTTTCCAATGGCAAGAATTGGACCGTTGATTTGGTTTTGGTCTCTAATTATTCTACCATTCACTGCAATTCTTACATTTATCACAACTTTAATCGTATGCATCAATGTTCCAAATAATGCACCAAAAGGCGAAAAATATCCTCAAATCTCTCAACTTGGAACAGGAGAAGCATATTACTATTTTGTTGGTGGATTTACACTCTTAGCACCTCAATTCTTGATTATTACTCTTGGCAGACTCCAATTTCTCTTCCAATCACAATATCTTGTCCACCGAGCCATCGTATCCGTCATCCACGCTTTGGCATTACTTGCCTGTATTTTCATGCTTCTCATGGCAGCTTTTAGTATAGAAAGTAACGTTGCAATACATCTAACAGGCGCATTCGGAATGTTTGGTCTTATTTCTTCGTATTGTTTTTTTCAAACAATGCTTGTTTTATATCTATTTATCCAACGATCGAATGCTCCACAACACTCGAATGTGATTTGGCCAATCTGGTTTTTCATATGCAGCTTGATACTTATTATCGCGTTTGTTTATTGGTTAATAAGCAAAGAAGGAATTCCGGAATATATCGCTGCGGCATCACCATTTCTTTATCTTCTTGGCTTCGTACCACAGTTTTGGATGCAAGCAAGAGGAAAAAAACGCGACTCTCTTCTGCCAGAAATAATGAGATATAATAGCGAAACAGATGTTTAATTTGTTGAAATTTGTGTTTTTTAGGATATTTGTTTTTTTTGTCATAATCGAAAATATGCTTTATTTTAGCATCATAAAATAGCATTAAAATCAAATATTGTCGCGTTTTGAAATTTTTCACCTGACTAAAAAGGTTTTTTCTTTTCATTGGTAATCAAAATTTCACACAAAACACACACGTGTTTTTACGTATTCACACCTTTCAGTTTGTCGTCTGACAGTTTTCAAAAATGTCCGATGAAGTAGAAGTTAATGCAACGCATAAGTACAATTTAAACTCGGTGATATCCGATGGAGAACAACCGCCCGTCGAAATACATGGAGATGTATTCGATCGACAACGAGTTATGAAAAATTTCGATCAAACATTAATTGAACAACAGCATGCTTTTGTCTTAGGTGTTGGCGGAATTGGCAGTAGCATTGCAATGTCTCTAGTAAGATTAGGTGTCGATACTATATATTTACTTGATCGGGATATAATTGATGCATCAAATTTGAATCGCCAGATATTATTTAGCCGATTAGATGTTGGTCAATCCAAAGTAGAAGTTGCGGCGAAACATTTGAAAGAAATGCATAATTTAAGAACAAATATCTATTATTATCATGTGGATGCTGTGCTCAATTGGTCGTCTGTTGTTGATATTGCGAAGAAATGTACGGTTATATTTAACAATATTGATTATGGGGCAGTATTTGACCATGCTGTCAATTCGTTGTGTAAATCGTTGAGTATTTTGTATGTAGCCGGGTCAACGTATGCGAATAATATTGAAATAAATTTATTTTCTGGTTTATCGAATGATTCATGTTGGGCATGCCATAATTCTACAAATGATTCATTTAAATTCTCGGCTAAAGATTTGGAAAATACAGATGATATTCAATTATTTCTCAGAGACATGTGTTTCATCTCAGGTGAACAATCTGAATTGTTCATAAACGAAGTTCTCAATGAATTAAATCTAAATCAACCTTCACCAAGTCAATTATCAACATTGTTTATGCCTCTCTACCAAAAAAAGGTGCTTCGATTTCTTCTTCCCGAATCAATACAAAAACATCAATCGATTGGTTTTATACCAAAAGATCGAACATTTCCAACGAGAACAGTCGGTAGTTGGATTGGTGTTTGTGTATCTGGAGCATGTTTACTTGTTAATACTTGGGTTCAATATTTAATGAAAAAGACAAATTTGAATGAATCAACATTTCATAATTGGAGTCAATTCAATTTGTCTATGTTCGATGGAGGATATTATACTGTAGGATTTCCAAATGAACAAAATCTCCGAGACTGTTCGATTTGCTCAAATGCTAAACAAATTGCAGAGCAAACTATTAAATAACCTACTGAATCCAGTCGTTGTAGTTGTTTTGCATTACGAAGTCAATATTGGGTGATTGAAGAGTTCTTTTGTATTTGTGCACATTTTACTAAGACTTTATTGAAACGAGTAAATATTATTTCTTCGGAAAAAATTAATAATTTTGTTTAGTATTGGATAACTTGTGAAAACATTTTTTGCTACTATATAAAACCGAGTAAATTCACTTCAGTTGTCAAACAATGAAGAGCAAAGCCTTTCGATACTTTTTCTTCACTTATCTCATTCAGTTTTCTTCCATAGCTGGAGAACATTTCAAGGCTGACACAATAACGTACAAAGTTGTCAATACTTCTCAATCCACTGTGACTGTTATGCTTACTCAGACATATATTTATACTCGTACTGAAGCAGCTTGTAATGCTATAGTATGGTTGGTACACAATCGAAATCTGCTCAGAGAGTGTAAGTGGCGTTCGACTTCAGTGCGTCAGACACTGCAACACATCTTATAATTATACATCGATCGTAGTCACTCCTTGTTGTATAGGTTACTCTATACCTCTTGACATAACTGTCGGTCAAGTTTCGAATGAGATTGATCTCGCAGCAAATTCATACTTTACGCGGTTGCGCACTCTGCTTCGAGTTGGCGACGATTGACTTTACCAATAAGTTCAACGCGAAGTATAACACACCACCAGCATCTCCATTGATTTCTCCCGTCTATGTGCCAGTGAATATTCAACAAGCAATTGTTATACCAACAATCGATGCCGATAATGATGAAGTTCGTTGTCGATTTGATAAAGGTTCAGCAGAATGTACCGGTGTATGTCCACCAGACTCATTACCAAAAGGAACATTTATCTTATCCAATCTTACACTACTTATCACTGGTAGTGAGTCATCTGATTGGTACATCGCTGCAGTTATGGTAAGAAAATAAAGAGTGTATGAACTGAATGTACACTGTATGTCGATCTAGATTAAAAATTTCATTGATTCAACTTCAAAAGACACCACTGAGCAATATTCCTATTCAATTTTTAGTTCATGTCCAAGGTAGCTTAGCGTGTCATGTACGACGTTTGACGAGTCCTCTTACTGAATCTACTCAATGTGTTGGTGTTCAAGTAGATAAATTATACGACATTCCACTTCTTGTTGAAACAATATTTTGAGTTGTTATTTTTAATAAATCTTTAGCAATAATATGCAATCGAATCAATATTATGCTACATTTACAGTAGCTGAAAATGATGTTCCACTATGTCCTGAACAGTGAGTCTAGATGTTTTAGCAGCTTCTATAATCCTTGTAAATAGTTTNATTCTCTTTTTAGAATGTTCATATTTCATTGAATTCTCATTGGGAAGCATTATCACCGAGTGCATATTTAGTATGTTTGGGATTTGGACTACAAAATGGTATGTGTACGACGTATTCAGGTGCTGTTATTCGTACGACACATGTAACAGGAACAATGACAGACATCGGACTTATTCTTGGACAAGCTGTTTTTCACAAGCGAACTCGTAAAAACTTGTGGAAATTAAAAATCTTAGTACCTCTATACTTATCTTTCCTGTTTGGTGCTGTTGTTGGTTGGTTCGCTCATGAATGGTTACATGATAAAGCGATATTAATACCGTGTGCAATTGTGGGATGTTTAGGTTTAGGACATATTACTTACTGTCGAATGATTTCCAATCTTCATATTGAAAAAATACAAAAGAAGAATGAAGAATTATATAGTTCTGCAAAATTCTCTGCTACTGTGTCCGATGTTGTTGTAAAGACGAGTAGTATATCAGATATACAATCAAATGAAGTTGATGATGATCTAATAGGACAAAACACGACAGTTTCACTGATTACACATAATGATTCTGCACAAGTTAAACAGCAGGATCAACCGATGTTTTTCGTATAGTTTTCGTAGTTGATTGTTCAAAATATACGAGTTTTTCTTAGTAATCTTCAAATAAAATCCAGCTGGTATCTAAATAAAGCACTCTTCTCTAACCTGGAAAAGTCTTTTCTTTATAAAATTATTCAAAGTTATGTGCAGTAATAGAACATCTAAATAATACATATTCCTATCACAAATTCTTTCAACATACCTTTCTTTTCTACCACAAAATTTATCAATGCGAATGTCACACACAGAACTCCAAAATTTTATCTTTGATGCGCGTATCCGTTGTCTCTTAACCAGTTTAATATAAAAAGTCATCGTTCTTCAGCATGTTTGTGCAAATACTTGATAAGGTTCGTACGTGTGTTAATCGAAACAAATTGAAGCACGAAAAGGATGTCTGATGACAGCACATCGGACATCTTTTGAAATAAGAAGTTCTTCTGCACATTCATTTTTTTGACATACTAAACATGAGAGTTATGTTATTTCTACCCTAGATAAACTAACTCTTAGATACATATGGCGTGCTCGACGGGCTCGTCAGGTACGTCGTCTACATGTGTTCAATGGATGTGGAATTCGAATAAAAACCCATTTGCAAAGTCATTGATCGTGGAATGGATTGTATATTCTGATGTGGAAAATATAATTATTGAAGAAGCATTTGCATCAAATAAAACGCACGCGATGCTTGACGATTATCATATTGATTTTCATTGCAATCTTCAAATTTCGAATACTGATGGAAAGAAGCAACGCCCTGTTAAACGAGTAATACGCGACAAAGACGATTATTCTGTTCGGGAAGATCGATTCGCCTTCGTTCCTATTGATCCTAAACGTCCATTTACTGGAACATATGGTTGGATTTCACCATTCATAAAGGAAACAGTGAAATTTTTAAATATTACACCACAACAATTACCATCAAAAGACAACAGGATTATCTCCGTGTTGGTGGAGATGGCTGCTCAAGGCATTGTTGAAGAAGGTAAATTACTTGGAAAACAAATTGAAGGTGAGAAAATAGCAGAATTATTGTTAAAGAAAAAAGAAGCAGATATGCATACAGTGTGGGAGCGTTGTGCTTATATTTACTCTTTGACCAGTTTTTTATACATGAAGTTGAATGAAACGATGCGATTAATAGGAAGTGCCGGTCACGAACACATTTGGCGTAGTAAAATCGGTACATTGGGTCCATTTAGTTTACTCTTATGGGATAGCCCATCGAATTACAATTCAGTTAAACCTAAGACGATACTATATCGTGGAGCTCAATTAACAGAAGAGACAATATCGTTTTTCAAGGATGATTGCTTACAGAGTCGTAGACCAAATCGTTCCTTTCCAGCATTTACTTCATGCAGTAGAAATCGAGAAGTTGCAGAGACGTATGGCAACACTTTGTTTATCATGGAGGTTCAGCATGCTTTTACTGTGGATCTGCAACCATTCTCACAATTTCCAGATGAAGAAGAGGAATTATTATCTCCTGGTGTCTGTTTCACAGTCGATTTTGTTGAGTCAGATGAGCGAAAAACTCGACATTGGATATTTCTGAAGCTGCAGCAGATGCATACCCGTAAGCCAACATATTTTACTATCATCTTCAACCTGATCCAAATGTTTATTAAGATTTTTCTCCCTTTTGCATAAGAGCAACTCAATAACTTACTTGAATATGAAATTCTAATACATTAAAGTGCATCCCAGTCAGTATAAAGTTCAACGCTTTTTTTAGGCTCTAGTCTACTCTTCTATATAACCTATTCCATTCGAAATGATTTCTACTTTCGGCTTATCCATCTTGTTCAAAACTTCATGTAGCGATTTGCGAAAAATGTTGTAACCTGATTACAACCGGTATTTTTCCTCGAATAATCATTTTCGTATTAACATTATCTATTACTGAGAAACTTCCTCACCTCCAACTAAGTCGCACATGACAGCGTGATAGTTTTGAGGTAACCAAATTTTTCCAGTGATAAACACGTGTTCACCTTGACACTTTGAGGAATAATAGTGGATTTTGCGTATTCTCGTTAGTTTGTGCGTTCATATCTGTAGAACTTGGCGAGGATCAATGTGTTCTAGTGTAACAGATTGTGCAAAGGATTGCTACTGGTAATGTTAGGTTAAGTCCAATATGTCGCGTAAATTCTGCCAAACTCTTGATTTTCTAAACAAAAGAATACGAAATTTGCTTTCGGTCTGTCTAATAGATTAGATGAACCGTTGACTAGCGATGCCGTTTGTCGAGTACTAGTTGAGTGTATAATTTTCTCGTCAAAGAAATATATATCAGTTTAAGAAACGAGATGATCACTTGTTGTCGTAATGTTCAACAAAAAAGTCAATATACCTTCATTGCTCATATACTAAGGTATATTTTTGTGTTTGACTGTCAATAATTGCTGCAATATTATTGCAACATTCATAGATTCGCTTCATTTTGATATATTCTAACCATTCCTATCAGATACAAATTATGAATATACTGTGTGTGCATAAATACTCTCGGTTGTGAACAAGATTCTAACTTTGAAAGAAAGCATCTAAATCCTTCTCATATCAGTTTAAGTCATGAGATAGGAAAAGAATCTATGCAGTTTCGTGAGGAAAATTGAACACTGCTAAACTAAGTGAAATAGATAATTCTTACAATACTGGTAATCTTCAATTTTAAACTAGTGAATATTCTTTCAGGAAAAGACGCGCAAGAAATATCCATATCTTTGCCGCAGTCCAATGAACCCAAAGGTAAAATCGACATCAGCCGTCGGCTTCCTAATGGCGACTACGAGTGTAGAATTGAAGGTAATGATGATGATGGTGAATTGTCAGCTGTTCTTTTGGATCTTATGTCTAAGGGTCTTACTTACCCTGGCTCGGACGCTGCCTCTGCATCTCGCTTCCGAACTGGTACGAAAAATGACTGGACATTTTGAATGCACCAAGCATTATATTCGATAGTTGATGGTGATACTTCTCTTGATGAAGTTACGTTTTAGCAATACAAACACTTTTTCTGCTGAACTTCTTTATTCTTACAGAGTTTTTCAAGAAATAAATGTTTTTACAAGAACGCATATGAACTTTATGGACGAAATCATCGATTTTTAGCAGCTCGTGCTTGACTCACTGATTATTCCGACGCTAACAAATCTTTTCTACTTCGTTTAATCAAAAACACGAAATGTTGAAGTTGATATTTAAATGTATATAGAATTAAATTGAATGAGAATGAACCTTCAATAGAAATAACACTTAAAAACAGATTTCTATTTTTTAATAAATTTTATCAATAATAAGACAGAAAAGCAAATTTTCATCGTGTAAAACATAATTTAACTCAACAGAAAACAATTACGATATTCATTTCAACCTATTCGAGTCAGAATGTCGATAAGTATCATTAAAATATTATCCTTGGAACCAATGTTGAAATCACACTAGGCAGTAGAAGAGCGAATCTGGCCGGATTTTGCTGTACATTTGAACGATCATAAGAGTAACCTGGTGAAGATATTTGTCCAGAATTAAAAGAGCTCGTTATACCTTAGTTGAGGTTGTGCCTAACCGCAAGCTAAACACATACCTGAGCTATTTTGTCCTGAAACACTGGAATACATATGCTTTAATATACAGTGTTGATCTTCGATGATAACTTATGAAGATGGATCTGTTAGAAATATAAGTGAAATGTTGATTAGAAGTATTCTTGACAATTTTATTTACAGAAAACTCGTGATATATTAAAAAAACACTCTCAAATGAACTATTTCAAGAAAGAAAAGATTTGAAAATCTTTTATTCCAATGAGAAAAATACTTTTGAAGAGTAATAAATGTTTTATAACCACAAGATTTTGATTCAAAAAGCGATATTCAGATAATTGTCGGCGAGTATTGATTTGATTTAATTGACAAAAACAACAGAAATGATAGATTTTATTATCACTGCTCTACCAATGCCAATTCAAAGAAGAATAGTGTCACTATCATCTTTCATCTGATACTCACTAGACTGGATTTCGTCTCTTTCATACTTCAGACAGAAGTTTATCTAGGAGAGAGATGACCAACTCACAGATTGAATATACATCAACTATCGCTCGTGGAACTAAACCATCTATCTTCATCGAGATCCACGCTTGAGCTCATTGATGAAGCACATACTGCTATTCTAATTTCATAGCAGATTTTCAGATCTCATACTTGGAATATTCCCATACTTATCTTTATGGTATTTTTTCTTTTCTGTTCGCCGTTCTGACGAATGAGTATTGCACCATGTCAAATTCGTTGCAATATAACATACTGTTGCATTCGGATTCTATACGGAGGTCCGAAAGTGATGGTTTATCATTCATCAACAAAAGAGAGATTTGAAATAATGACACCTAACATCACCATCACTACTCATGACCTCTTTTTCTTATTCATTCAAACTACATTTTTTATTGAACAACCACAAAGAGCGATCTTTCTATGCAGGATCGAAATGTGATCCTCATTTGTTTGCTGATTTCTGCAATATTTAGATTCGACATGCATACTCTTTTCAATAACTTAGTACTATTCGCATTCTCCTCAACCAACAGTTGATTTTGAAATATTCTACTGTAGAATTCTCTTTGTCTGATGATTATTCCTTTTCTTGGTAATGTCGAGATGCAGTAATTGCACCATTTGTAGAAAGAGTCTGTTGATTTCTGCATGCGCTTGTAGCAAATACCTACATTGAAAATGAATAATTCCTTTGCCTTGTGCATAAATAGACATTCTCGTGTTGATTTCGATGCACATTACGATTCTGGTGAGAACTAACAAATGTATCATATATTCTCGTGAGAATTAATGAATCGAAATTTAAACTGCTGTTAAACAGCTTTACTGTGAAATCACATTTTCCAATGATGTTTTTAGGTATTCCGATCAGAAGATGGATAGTCTTTTCAAAATTGAAAAATACCTACTACTAGTGAAGATTCTTTCTGCATCCGTCGCAGCCGTCCTATATTTCCTATATCTCAACGAAAAGAAAGATGTTATGCTAAAGTTAACGGACTTTGCTTATAATCTCTTGTATTTAGTCAAATGGTTTGACATTTGCAATCCGATGCAATCGTCATCTATTTGTTGTATTATTCAATTTAATAGCTTTCACTTAAAACTTTCTCCTAATGTCTTGACTTGACATATTGCCATGCGTCTTAATAGTTTGGCGGATAAAAGAGGATTCGTGAAATGTCTGAAAAACTATGTTGTTGTTTTTTCTGATGGACTCACGTCACAACATTTCTCGAATTAAAGCATCAAAGGACAAGTAGAGCGATAAAAACATGCATACCTTAACTTTAATGCATGCAATACGCTCGACTAAATTGTTTTTAAAAACACCTTTAGATTAAAAACGATTAAACCTTACAGTTGAGTACCTTTAAGCTGAACGTGACGGAACATATTTCGCAAGATAATAATCCTTTCATATCATAGTCCTATAAATACGCTCATAACAAAATAAAATATAAGATATGTACAGATGTTTTACGGTTTATGATTACGAAGTGTCGGAGTAGATTATCTAACGAAAATGATTGCAAAGTTAGACAAAGACCTGGTTGTCTTTCTGATTATTATCTCAAAAATCAATCAATATTCATCAATCTACTCCATCTATTAATGGAATGAAAATGTGCTCTTTCATTCTTCTTGCATATGACATAATCAGCTTAGCTAGTCAACTTTATTCTTCACTTCATGGACCGTGAAACCTGAACAGAAGAAATTTATTATTAATCATGCCATTCTTTTTCTTCTCTTCACAAATTATCAATTCTATTCACGAAGATTAGCCTTGAAAAGAAGCATCTGAAACTCGTGACATTTCTTTTTAGAAGTAATGCTTGGTGAGGAGCATCAGTTCATTGGATTTCTTCTCACCTCACTGTCAATTGGTGAAATCATCTTCGCATGTTTATTAACATCGATCGTTTTGGTTTTGATTATGTTTCATTTATCTTATAATCGAATCGAACAAGACGATCGAGTTATACTTATTCTCTCGATAAATATTTACCTGTCTTGTTTGATCTACATGCTTTTATTTTTTATATTCCTTCTTCGATCCGCATTAGGTGATATCTATCATATTGAATTCGATACCATGGGATGCGTTTTTATCGGATACATATATGCTGTTAGTCTTTGTGTTTTATATCTTTCATTTACCAATCAAGTAATGAATGATTTTTCGTTTAAAAAGATTCGAAGTAGGCTTGTTTTTTTTTCATCTAGGCTTTCTTTCGTCTTTGCCGTATTGTTTATCCGCAATATAAATGTTTGCAAAATTCGAATTTATACATTCTCATCGTCCCTATAGAGGCCATTTTTGCTTCAATACTTCTGCTACCTATTTATATTTGGAACGATATCATTTATTTACGGAATGATCATTTTTGTTTTGTGCCAATTTCGAACGTTCGAGGTTATCTCTGGATATTCTTGAGCGTTTATGGTATTCCTGTTATTTCATTATCGTTGATCTATGTTCGCATAACGATTTACATTCGTCAACAGTCCAATCAACCAATTCGTATAAAACGAAGACAAAAACGAGATCTAAATGCCATTCGAGGGATATTCATTCTCGTTGGCTTTCTTTTATTTCTGGGTATTCCAACGCTCATCTTAATGATCATAATGTTCATTACTGGTGATGAACATCCATTAACGTTTCGTGTTACATGTTTATCAATAGGTACATCGATGGTAGGACTCAGTGTCGCTATGATAACTTCGATTCCACAATTGAAAGTTATCATCTGGAAGGGTTCTCAATCAACGTAATTTGTAATGTTTCGCGAAATATCTAATCGAATCTATTTTTCAATAATTGATACAACGACAAACCTAAAATCACAATAAATAATTCAAAATATACAAAACAAGTTTTCTTTTTTCTAAAACAGAGTTCATTTATTTCTTTCGCATCGAAGCAGATCTTGTTGGTTGTTTTCGTGTCGCGATTGTCGCTTGCTTTTTTGTTCGCTTTGCAGGTGTTGAGGCTCGTTTTCGCTTTATTCCAATCAAGTTGTCAGTATTCGTTGTATCACCAGTTTGCTTTTTCAATGTATAACCACCTTTGAGTTTTTCTTTAATCTTTGTTTGGTAATACGTTTTCGCTTCAGATTGATTCGAGAATTCTTTATACAGAATGATTGCATCGGAGTCGGGTTCGTTTAGTAAACCATATTTGGTTTTTGTTGACCTGTTTTCAATAGAAATTTGCCAATATTTTTTTTGTTCATCATGTTCCAGATAAGTTGTATTAGCGGTTGAGGAAGTTTCGGAAAGATTGCCTTGGAGTTTTTCTTCGTAATTGAACAATTTCTTCAATCGATCTTGATCTTTCTTCTTCAAATCAGTAAAACCTTGCAGATCATTCGTCACGTCGGTAATACGTTTCTTCTTTTCGTTTCCTGTTCGCAAGTAATTGATCATACACGGAACATGATAATAAACAGGCATCAATTGTTCTTCACGTGTCGAAGATTGGGGTATGAATGGATTACGAATTAAACGAGATAAACGAAGTGTTCCCTTTGAAATCTCATTTTCACAAGATTTGCCATGACACTTTGCATTGCTGCTCTTGGCATAATCACAACCAAAAGAAATTGTAATACTTTCATCACTATCATCTGCAGTAGTCTTTGAAGCCATTTAAAGTATTTTACTCGGTGGAACAGATGAAACTATCTGGAGAGAAGAGTTTTAGTGAAATAAGACTAATATTTGTCAATTTTGTCCTTCAACCGTCTTCCAGACCAATGAGTGCATTCAAACAACCAATGAGATTTCCCTCCGATCAATCCTTGGATTTTCGGTACGATAAACAATTAATCAATAGAAAAGTATATTGTGGAATTAAATCTTATGTTTGAAAAACGAAGAATTGAAATCGCATGCTCATCCTTACTTTCGTTTTCAGATTGTAGGTAGCGCTAGTAGTACAGTCGCTTCCGGTAAGCCGCGCTTCAAAAAGCCGTTGTAAATGTAAGTGTGTTATCGATTTCGCAACTTTCGGTATCTCCTAATTGATATTGAATGTCGAGAGTTGAAAGTTTGTAAGAAGTAAAACTGTTACTGCATAGCATAAAACGATTTATTTCTGGAATAAAAAGCAATCTCTAATCAATGTTCCTCGTTCAGCAGTTTGTATCTTCTATTTGCGGTGAATTCTTTTATATCGCCGTTGGTTGTACGACTTCATCATGATCGACGACTTTGATCGAAATCTTGTTTTTGACCATGGTTTAGAATTACAATCTTGGGCATTGTGTTCCCATTGTTCGATTATTTGTTTCTTGACTTCATCAATAGGAATTTCATTTGTACTCGATCGGATTTTCTTGGTGATGAACAAATAGAAATTTTCCGAAGCGTTTCCATTTTGTACTTCGACGATTTTTTGAAAATATTTGTAATTGAAATTTTCGTTTTTGATGATATGTAAGCGAATATTGTATTGATCTTCTAACTTACGTAGATATTCGCCTTTCTCTCTAATAAAACGGCTCATTAATCGACGACTTTCTTTCAGTAAGAGCGTCAATTTGAATGGAAGACACACGAATTGAAATTGATCTTTGTCATCAAAGGTAAATTCTCTTTGAATAAATCGAAATTCACTTGCTTCTTCCCATCTTTCATTGATTTCTTGTTCGAGCTCATCGATTAGGGTTGCATCTGTCGTCAATTTTGATTTGCTTCGAATTAACACGCGAAGTTCGTCATTGGGAACTATTTCTTCTATGTCATCCTTGTTTTTGACATTGATGCTCTTGTTAACAAGTGCTTTGTTGGACGAGGTGTCGATAATGTGAATGTGAACCTGGTATTTATTTCGTAGAGCATCAAAATTGCAGCCTCTTTTTCCGATAAGACGAGAAATTCTTGCGCGACGTTCTTGAGAAGACGTTTCCGCTTCGAACGAAAGTTTAACAATACGGAAGAAGGCGTCCGGTGATTGATGTGTTTTATCCAACACAATTTCATCGCATTTGTTCACCAATACATTGAGATCGATCACATTCAAACCTAACATAAGAGCAGGCCTATCAAAAATACTCATCAATTGGATACTTACCGATTTTTCCATCACACGAACAACATCGTTTTGGCAATTCATGGTAAACACGATTGTTAAACTTATTTGAACGTTGAATTATATTAACAGCATGATTAAATTTCGATCGGTACTTGCAATTATGCACAATACATCCGTCAGTTACTGTTATTACTTGGAACGTTTCTATGGCTAAAATATATAACACGTCAATGTTCATCTTCACAACGATTGTCTAACGATTCCTTGAATATGTCTCTATGACCATATCATGCTATACTTCTGATACTATACGAGTAAACATACTTTTCATGAATTCATCGATAGGATCGAGTATATCGGATGGTATGGATTCATCATCTGTGTTCTCATCGTGTGTCACTGGAGTTGAATGGGACGTTTCTTCATGATCTGTACTATGCTCTTCTTTCGTCAATAAAACTCTAAACACATTCAGATGATGGTCATTTAATTCTTAACTGGAATAGTTTAACAAACTTGTTCATGTTTGATGAGGATCCATATTTAGTGACAGTAGATAATGACCACTTGATGTCTTCACACATTTGACGGATAATTTCAAGATTGATCGGTTTCAGTTCTAAGAACGGCGATTCCAATCATGAAAAATCTGAGTGAATGCTTAAATTTACCTTCCTTTCCGTCACAAGAACAACATAGTGTTGATAACTCTTGAAAAACATCATCCGAGAACGTGTTTTCGCCGCGGAGCTGATTAATAGCAGTTTCAAATTCCGATACATGCTCACAACAATGTACAATACATTTGTTAGTTGCCATAAAACTCGTAATATGCTCTAAAAACCAATGTATGAATGTCTATTTATATACGAAAAGAGGAAAGTAAAGGAAAAAGCACAGTATTTGTTATCTAGATAAGAATCTAACTAGTATGAGGCAAGAAACAAACGAATCACATTTGAAGGAAAAAAAGAAGAAAAAAAAGGAATTATTCATTTTCAATGTAGGTATTTGCTACAAGCGCATGCAGAAATCAACAGACTCTTTCTACAAATGGTGCAATTACTGCATCTCGACATTACCAAGAAAAGAAATAATCATCAGACAAAGAGAATTCTACAGTAGAATATTTCAAAATCAACTGTTGGTTGAGGAGAATGCGAATAGCACTAAGTTATTGAAAAGAGTATGCATCTTGAATCTAAATATTGCAGAAATCAGCAAACAAATGAGGATCACATTTCGATCCTGCATAGAAAGATCGCTCTTTGTGGTTGTTCGATAAAAAATGTAGTTTGAATGAATAAGAAAAAGAGGTCATGAGTAGTGATGGTGATGTTAGGTGTCATTATTTCAAATTTCTCTTTTGTTGATGAATGATAAACCATCACTTTCGGACCTCCGTATAGAATCCGAATGGAGCAGTGTGTTATATTGCAACGAATTTCATATGGTGCAATACTCATTCGTCAGAACGGCGAACAGAAAAGAAAAAATACCATAAAGATAAGTATGGGAATATTCCAAATGTGAGATTCGAAAATCTGCTATAGAAATAGAATAGCAGTGCATATGTGTGTGCTTCATCAATGAGCTCAAGCGTGGATCTCGATGAAGATAGATGGTTTAGTTCCACGAGCGATAGTTGATGTATATTCAATTTGTGAGTTGGTCATCTCTCTCCTAGATAAACTTCTGTCTGAAGTATGAAAGAGACGAAATCCAGTCTATTTGAGTATTAGATGAAAGATGATAGTGACAGTACTCTTCTTTGAATTGGCATTGGTAGAGCAGTGATAATAAAATCTATCATTTCTGTTGTTTTTGTCAATTAAATCAAATCAATACGAGTGTGCAAAAATGTTTTGTCATTAGAACAGATGATTTCAAGATTCATTCTTTCGTGAAATGATTCACCAAAAGTCTTCTCTAAACAGAATTATGGAAAATGTTTCCAATCCACAGTTGGTTTATATTTGTTGTTAGTTGTGTATTTTCATTCTTTTTATTATTTCTTTATTCAGCATGAAACTCTTTATTCAAACAATTCAAAAAAAAACTTCTGGAGACTATCGAGACTTTCATCATTAACAATCTGTGGGGAAACATGTTGTTTATGATCATGCTCAGGTATCATCGAAGATCAACACTGTATATTAAATCATATGTATTCCAGTGTTTCAGGACAAAATCACTTAGGCGTATGTTCAGCTTGCGGTTAGGCATAACTTCAACTAAGGTATAACGAGCTCTTTTAATTCTGGACAAATATCTTCACCAGGTTACTCTTATGACCGTTCAAATGTACAGCAAAATCCGGCCAGATTCGCTCTTCTACTGCCTAGTGTGATTTCAACATTGGTTCCAAGGATAATATTTTAATGATACTTATCGACATTCTGACTCGAATAGGTTGAAATGAACATCGTAATTGTTTTCTGTTGGGTTTAATTATGTTTTACACGATGAAAATTTGCTTTTCTGTCTTATTATTGATAAAGTTTATTAAAAAATAGAAATCTGTTTTTAAGTGTTATTTCTATTGAAGGTTCATTCTCATTCAATTTAATTCTATATACATTTAAATATCAACTTCAACATTTCGTGTTTTTGATTAAACGAAGTAGAAAAGATATGTTAGCGTCGGAATAATCAGTGAGTCAAGCACGAGCTGCTAAAAATCGATGATTTCGTCCATAAAGTTCATATGCGTTCTTGTAAAAACATTTATTTCTTGAAAAACTCTGTAAGAATAAAGAAGTTCAGCAGAAAAAGTGTTTGTATTGCTAAAACGTAACTTCATCAAGAGAAGTATCACCATCAACTATCGAATATAATGCTTGGTGCATTCAAAATGTCCAGTCATTTTTCGTACCAGTTCGGAAGCGAGATGCAGAGGCAGCGTCCGAGCCAGGGTAAGTAAGACCCTTAGACATAAGATTTAAAAGAACAGCTGACAATTCACCATCATCATCATTACCCTCAATTCTACACTCATAGGCGCCATTAGGAAGACGACGATTGATACACTCAACTAGTAATTATCTAAGAGTTAGTTTATCTAGGGTAGAAATAACATAACTCTCATGTTTAGTATGTCAAAAAAATGAATGTGCAGAGGAACTTCTTATTTCAAAAGATGTCCGATGTGCTGTCATCAGACCTCCTTTTCGTGCTTCAATTTGTTTCGATTAACACACGTACGAACCTTATCAAGTATTTGCACAAACATGCTGAAGAACGATGACTTTTTATATTAAACTGGTTAAGAACCAACGGATACGCGCATCAAAGATAAAATTTTGGAGTTCTGTGTGTGACATTCGCATTAATAAATTTTGTGGTAGAAAAGAAAGGTATGTTGAAAGAATTTGTGATAGGAATATGTATTATTCAGATGTTCTATTACTGCACATAACTTTGAATAATTTTATAAAGAAAAGACTTTTCCAGGTTAGAGAAGAGTGCTTTATTTAGATACCAGCTGGATTTTATTTGAAGATTACTAAGAAAAACTCGTATATTTTGAACAATCAACTACGAAAACTATACGAAAAACATCGGTTGATCCTGCTGTTTAACTTGTGCAGAATCATTATGTGTAATCAGTGAAATTGTCGTGTTTTGTCCTATTAGATCATCATCATCATCAACTTCATTTGATTGTATATCTGATATACTACTCGTCTTT
Source organism: Adineta ricciae (assembly GCA_905250025.1). Classification (NCBI taxonomy): domain Eukaryota; kingdom Metazoa; phylum Rotifera; class Eurotatoria; order Adinetida; family Adinetidae; genus Adineta; species Adineta ricciae. The sequence continues at coordinate 421 of CAJNOJ010000313.1, read as the reverse complement.
ACAACAACATCGGACACAGCAGCAGAGAATTTTGCAGAACTATATAATTCTTCATTCTTCTTTTGTATTTTTTCAATAGGAAGATTGGAAATCATTCGACAGTAAGTAATATGTCCTAAACCTAAACATCCCACAATTGCACAGGGTATTAATATCGCTTTATCATGTAACCATTCATGAGCGAACCAACCAACAATAGCACCAAACAGAAAAGATAAGTATAGAGGTACTAAGATTTTTAATTTCCACAAGTTTTTACGAGTTCGCTTGTGAAAAACAGCTTGTCCAAGAATAAGTCCAATGTCTGTCATTGTTCCTGTTACATGTGTCGTACGAATAACAGCACCTGAATACGTCGTACACATACCATTTTGTAGTCCAAATCCCAAACATACTAAATATGCACTCGGTGATAATGCTT
>CAJNOJ010000312.1:0-113483 GCA_905250025.1 Adineta ricciae | reverse complement strand
CATTCTAGTATAGGTAACCATGGGTTTTCCCTTGAAAATAGGCGAGAAACCACTGTCTATGCTCGGATTGGTCGATTTCGGCCAATCAGCGATGACCGCTATTTTCTTTCAAAAACTTATTTTCGCTGGAAATCGACTAGGGACGCCTTATAGAAGGACGTTTTTTTGACCTCGAATTCTGATTGGTCAATTTTCGCCAATCAGCGGTGACCGCTATTTTCTTTCAAAAACTTATTTTCGCTGGAAATCGACTAGGGACGCCTTATAGAAGGACGTTTTTTTGACCTCCAGATATCTGCATTGGTTGTTTATTTCCTTTCAAGGAGGCAATATTTTACTCCGGTTGTGCGATATTAACGGTTAACGGGTTGCCGTTGACGTTAATTTCAAATTAACGGAAATGGTCCACCCCTACTTCGGAGGTTGAAATACAGGTATAAAGTACTCTACTAGAAGTACAAGTACAAGTACAAGTACTCTGAGCTAAGTACAAGTATTTCTACGTTGTACTTGAAAAGTACAAAAAGTACAAGTACATGTACTTGCATCCTACCTCTGGTGAGAAGTGGTCATTTCCATCATCTCACATGTGTGTATGTACACATGAAATGAAAATTTCAATTTCGGGGTCGACTCATGGTTCGATCCCAGATATCGTATCGATCATTTATCCATGAATTAGAGCATGGAATTCTGAACTAGAATCACTGTTCAGCTGGTCGAAATCACATTCTCAGGGTGAGAAGTGGTCACTTCCATCATCTCACATGTGTATACGTACACATGAAATGAAAATTTCGATTTCGCGGTCGACTCATATTCCGATCCCTGATATTCGAATCCATGGTTTTTCCATAAAATCGAGGAACGGTTTGCGAGCAAGATGCGTGTTCGGACGGTTGAAACGGCTTTTTTTTTTAGATTTTATGCGGATCGATGGATGAAAGCAGCGGGTGAATCTTTTCCACATTTCTGTTAAAATTAAAGTCTGGGATGCGGACATGGATTTCCTTTAAGGCGGAACTGCGGGATGGTGAGTAGTGTGGGGAAGTTTTTCTTGGTTTGCCTGAAGCGCTCAGACGGCCTGCGGCCGCCTTCGCTATTCCCGGCGAGCATGACCCTTGGTCCACCCCCCTCCAGTCACCATCCACCCTCAACACCCATCCCAAACCATGTTTTATGAAGTTTTAAGCGATTTTGAAAAAATGTTTTTTTGACCTTTGACCCTTGACCCCGACCCTCCACCCATCCCCTCCAGTCACCATCAACCCTCAGCACCCTCAGAAACCATGTTGTATGAAGTTTTGAGCGATTTGGAAAAAATGTTTTTTTGACCTTTGACCCTTGACCCCGACAGACATACATACGCACAAACGAATTTCAGTTTTTTGACCACTTTTTTTTCGACATGACCCTCCTTTCAGTCGAGGGAATAACCTACCGTTTTCTCAAGAAATCATCTATAATCCGCTAATATTGATTATTGCCTGCTAGAATTATACAGATTAGTAACATGTTTGAAGTTATAATATAAATAATCCTTTTTCAAGACTTCTGATCAGTCCAATATTTACTATTGTTTCTGCTTTTTCTTTATTTATTCTTCACGAATTTCTCTGCATACAAACAACAATCAGATGTGTATAGAAAGTGTTATATGTTCTACGAAGAATGTTCAAGGGTTGGTTGTCGTAAAAAATACGACACACCTCTTGAACTTCTAAAGAAGATACTTCTTTCAACAAAAGCGTCAATTTTTACAGGAATGTATTTCCATGTTGAACTTGTTGAGGAAAGAATATTTTGATATACAAAGTCTTCTGTATCATCGACTTCACAGGAAAATGAACTCAGATTTGGCATGTAGGCAACAAGAAGATGCGGTTCACCATTATTAATAGTAAAGATTGATCGGATTTTACCCGGATAATGGGTATGATCAAGAACAAATATTATATTCGAATCGTCAGCAGCTTTCCCTTCCGCATAAGTGCGTGTACATAAACGAACTTGACCAACATGAACGGTTTGATAAAAATTGACTTTTGTTTGTGAGAATAAAAGTTTAACTAATGGATCTTCCATTTTAATTGCATGTCCCAATCGGTAATTTTGCGAGCGAATAACAGTTTGACGGTTAGTGAATCGATCTGAAAGATACTCAGCAAAATTTTTATTTGTAACGACTAGATCGTTCAAATGACAATGTGCTTCTTGCATGAGATGAAGATTACTTATCAACTCTTGTGCATGTCTTCGGGTACTTTTAGTGACACGTGTGAGAAGACCTATATAAAAAAAGCTTTTATTATCGAGATAAAATACTTTTTGGAATTTTACCAAGTTGATTTTCGAATTGGAACGTTGTGAAGGTATGAGCCGGTCCAAAGTCATGAATAGTTCCAGATATATGCATCAAAGAGTGAACAACTTGTACACAATGTCTCTTACCATACAGTTTTGCAAAACTTGCCACAAAGGTCTTGCCTAAACTACCGATAACATCTATATATGAAGGATATATCTGTCGATTTTCTGACAAATGCATCATTAAAACAAGTTTTAAAAGATGATTGTAGTATTTTGTTTTTAGTACACCCTTGAATATGATATATCCATACAGTAAGAGAATTCTCATTTCATTTGCTTTAAATTTTGAATATAAAATAAGACAGCGTGGCAGTCGAGATGTGTTTGATGGAAGATGAAGACCCCGCAAAGCTAATTGAAGGTCATGTAAACGATCATTGATAGTCCAATCTTCCAAGCGATAATCAGAATCAAGGCAAAGACGTATTAATCGCTTCTGAGATGATAAGAAAAACAGAAATTTCGTCAAAATATAAATATTAACTACTAACGAATGCGCCTATGTAGACATTATGAAGCGTGTCAGCCATAAAACCACGTCCAACATCGAAAAACGATAATTCTCTCAAGATACACGGTCCAAGTATACCCTTCTCTGCTTCTTGATGCTGCTTTATCAATGATTTTCTTTTTTTTTGTGGAAATGATTGTCGTATCTGTTCATGCAATAGCTTTAAATTTAGTAAGTCGTCATATCGTGAGTTTGACCGTAGATGCGTTTCTTCCATAGCATTTAGAGTCATTGCAAAACTTCTTACATTTCCATCATTCTCTGTTCGAACCATAAAACCTTAAAATATTCATTCTATATCATTTTCACTAAATGAAAAGTAATTACGCACCTTGAACTTCACAGCGTCCGCAGCCAAACGCGGCTATGGGCTCTGGTAAGTGTTGCAGGAGTGCTTGCGCAGGTTTATCACAGCAAGCACCAATCAAAAAAATTCGTGTAAAGATTAAATTATCATTGTCATCATATACCCGAAATGTAACACCTTTTTCCAGTGCAACAAGTTCATCAACAAGAGTACGGAAGAATAGACTCATTTCTGAACGTGATGGTTTTCTTGGACCAGGCCACACTCCTGCCAGAATTATGTTTTGTATCGCAAAACGCTGTTTCAATGGAAGTTCATTGATGACCAACAAGATTGGCCATATATTTTGTTGGCTGCCTTTATTCGGTGCAATACCATCGACATTCAAAGTCAAGGTTAAGAAGAATTCTTGAATATCGTCTTGTAACTTTTGACATATTGCACCGTCACAAATATCTCTCATGCACATCGTTTGAGTACGATGCAGAGAAAAAACATCTCTGTTGTAATTCAAAATTTGTTCAATTTGATTGTGAATCGAGAATGAGAGAAAGGAATTAGGTTTGTTTGTTCTATCGAAATTACTTTTGCATAGAGAACATACAGTATTGCTTGATGATCCTCTACAACACTGAGGACAAACAAATGTTTGAGAAGCAGTAGGCCGTGCTGATGTGAGAAGTTTTTTCACATAATACCAACTTGAGGGTACATTTGAAACACTCAATTTTCGAAGAAGAGATATAATATCATCAATGCAACGTACAGAAAGACGATGTCTTTTTTTTATAAGTATTAAAGCGCATGATATATCCTTTTCTGTAATTGGAGCTTTTGATTCAAACGATAATTCTTCGACCTTATTTCTACAAAGCAAGGAAAACAAATAAAGTAAAACTCGGACGTGATGTAATATAAATTATACATAGCATCATTCAAGAATGTCGACGCATTGGTGCTCATATCAGATATCAAAGGATTGTAAAATGTGTTTCCATCGTTGGGAGAGTTGATATCCATGTTGCTATCAAATGTTGCATTGATATTGACTTGGTCAGCATCACCTTGATGTAGTGCCTGACCTGAGCATATACATAGAAATACACATTTATCTACCCGTTTATACATATAGGATTTTACCAATTTGGATTGCTCGATCTTGAAGTCGTTGTTGCCTCCAATTTTTCATACGATTCTTTTTCTTCGTATACATGTCTGCAGTAGCAAGAGAAAAAAGATGGAATTATATAAATTAATTTTTCATGTTTATTAATAATTAAAATGAAGGTTTTATCCACATAAAAAAAGATATCATTGACATGTCATTTTCTATTTGTTAGTTACAAAAAATGTCAAAATATTTTGTCGGATTTTCAATATGTGTATTGTTACAGTATTATGAATTGTGTCTGTGTTTTTGCAGCAAAATAATTGCCCATCGAATGGTTAAGATCACCTTTTGTATATAATTTTTCTTCATATGGATGGGCTAGACGAGCATATTCTTAATAAAAAAAAACATCTATACTTATAAAATGATAAAAAGTTCTTTTTACCACGAGCTGGGGTTACATAGTCAGGATTGACATCAGCAAATTTAAAGCCTAATGATGGCTCTGGAAACTTCAGTCTCATAATTTGACGAACCGTAATTCGAATATTATTTCCTTTACATGCCTCAAGTTGACTTTCAGTTACATCTAATTTGGATGCAGCTCCTGGTAAAATCTCGCTTTTTTCATCAGCATCTACATGTTCTTCACCACTAAGTACTCGACCAATATCGATCATATACCGAACTGTTGCTTGATCAGTTGGACGAGCTAGAAATATAACACAATTTCATATTACGTAAAAAAGTAAAGATGAATATTTCGATTGATGAATGTAAACTTAATGAAATAAATCTTATTTCATTGAATTGAGCTATTCGTTTACTTTCAGTTTTTTTCTTGAGATTTTATAAACCTTTCCACTAGTTAAAGAAAATTTTCAATTTGACTTAGCAAAACATATCAATCGAAGTACATCCATATTTATTGAGTATTCAATAGATGCTTAGACTTTTACTTACGCATCCATGTCGTCTGATATTCGAGAATTTGAGCCTCGATAGAATCAATTTTACGTTGCAGTATCTCTTGAGCTTTTGTTGATGCACTTCTATTGTATACAATTTTACTGCATTTCGATGGTGGATCATTTTCACCGTCGTCTGTTGTCTTTCGTTTTTGTGAACCAGCAGTTGAGTCTGTACTTTCTAAAAATAAAAAACCAAACAATCACGTTAAACGGTATATGATATACTTACTTGAAACAGAAGATTGAGAACGATTGGAAGACCTTGATGTAGTGATATCTTTCAATGGTGTTGCTTCGTCAAAATGCAGAGGTTGATTTTCATTATCATCATCAACATCTCTAGTAACACCTTGTGGTGTATCTTCACCCTCGTCATCTAATGATTCATCATCATTTTTCTCATTGTCATCATCTATAGATTCAATTTCACTTTCAACTTCCTCGATGACCTTTTTCTTTTCTTTACTGGTTTGAGCTTTTGAGTTCGCTTTTTCAATAACCACCAACGATTGTTTACATTGATTCTCTGTCCCTGGAAAGGAAAAAAAATTCTAATTCATTATGAAACACAATGAATCACACCTATCATTAAAATCACTCCACGAACACGAGATGACCGTTGTCCAACGGTTATTTCATCGCCAGGTTCAAGCTTTTGTAGCTTTTTCGACGTTGTCACTTGACTTCGTTGCACTACATGATGTGTACCAGTGACAACATCACGAACCAGTACGAACAGCTCCAAGTTTTCTTTTTCATTTGCTTTTTTATTAGATACAGCTGACTTTGTATTCTGAGTTCGTTTCACCATTTTGTAAATATCACAGAATATTTCTGTATAAACAAGAATAGATATCTAAAAAAATGAAAAGTTACTTTGCAAAAAAATAATATCTGAATTTGTTTGTATCACGAATCGAAGTAAACATCAGCCACACACGTATCATAGTGTCTTCACAAGAAGTAATAACTATTCACCATTTACTTTAACAAATTCTATATAAGAAGATCGAATACAAAGAAACATAGTTATAAAGTCAATCACTAAAATATCGAATCAGAGCACAACACATCGACGTGTGGATATGTCTATAGAAAATATATAGAAAGAAAATATATCGGACTAACAGGATAGATAATCCAATATGAAAATGACCGTGAGATTAAATTTAAACTATAGATGGCAATAGTAAATGATAATCAAATATGCTTTGTGTGCTTTAAAAATAAATTTCTCCACAGTAAAGATTCATCTAGTTTATCCATTTTTCCTTTATTAATAAAGAACAAATCCGTTTATTTTTGCCGCATAACTACGGTTGCTATTCTTTTCTCTTTGCAGAAAAGAGATTATCAGAGATCTATGTTCTTTTTAACGACAATTTTCCCCGATAATTTCTATGAGAGCTTTGAATGAGATAGGCTTTTCACAATCTGATTCAATACGTACAAAATTATTTACAGTTTTTTTCGCATAAGACGCTCAATATTGAAATGAAGAATTATTGATTTATTTATAAATAGATTGTTTTCTTTCAGTTTTAGGTCAAAATGAACATGGCAATAAACAGTAAATAATAATTATTATATACATAAATAATCTGTGCTTATTTTTTTTAGATTCGTAATACCATCGATATGACTTTAGTATTTTAATGAACAATAAGCAATTCTTCATTTACAAATAAGTGTTTTTCTTTATTTCAAAATATTCTTAACATCGATAAAAACGTTGTTGGTAATCATTCGATTGAACAATTGTTTTGGTTTCAATTTTAAGTTCGCCTGCACACTGGAATAAACGGTAAGACATTAAAAATGAAAGTTTGTTTTTATTTTAGAACGATTGCAACGTCAAAACGTAAGGTAAGCAATTTTTCACTTGGATATTTGTTATTTTGTTGTAGATCAATTTCATTGTTGGTCGGAATTGGCAAGCATTTGATCCTTTTCAAACATCGAGTCTTATCGTAGCGCCAATTATGAATCAAGAAGTATGTTCAGGAGTAAAATACATCGAATATAAAATCTTGCGAAGATCTCCATCTTTTACGTCCTACATAGCTTCCATGGTGAATCAAACAAATAATGATGGTCATGTTCAAGAAGTAAGAATGATAGGGAGAAATGGATTGATTTTAGGTGATTATAATATCTTTTAATCAATTCAAAAGTGATTTTTACGTGATTGAAAACTAATTCAAATCATACACATTTCGTCGATTGGATTCGATAGCGTCTGGCATCGGATTCGACCTATATTTCCTATAAAACCTATTTTTTTGGAAAATCCTGTATTTTGTCCTATATAACTACATTTTTTCCTTTTTTTCCTATTTTATACGAAAAAAGAAAAAAAATTGAAATGATATAAATTAAACAGGTTCTGTACAAGTATTTACCGTTTATTTGATGCATCAACGTATAGTTAAATATTTTTAAAGAATAAAATAAATGTATTATGACGACATCTATTGTAAATAAAGAGTTTTTCTCACTTATTATATCAATTGACTGAAAATTCCTTCATATAGTAATACGTAAGAGAAAGGAGAACAATTAAAAGGTTTATGTTTTAAACATGCACTCTCTCAACTTCTAAATATTTTTTCACATATCTATACACATGTATAACGTATATGTGGATTAATAAAATATTAGTAATATTCATATTAATATGCTGCCCTATTATATACCAGACTTGAGTTGATTTTAATCTTGAAATTTTTGTAGATATCGTAAATTTCACTAAAGCTATTCGATATAATCTTCTAGAAAACTAATGCCAAAGAACCAAACAAAATTTAACATAAATTGGCTTTCTCGGTTTGATGATAGTAAAATTCCTGTAAAAATATGGTTGAAAGCTGGTCCATCATCATCAACATTTAAATGTACATTATGTCAAACAAACGAACTCGATTGTGGAAATCAAGGATGGAAGGCCGTTGAGCAACACATGAAGAACGTTAAACATAAACAGATTTTGCAGCAATGGAAAGAAAATGTTAAATTTGTTGTTTCATCTCCATCATCTAATTCATCATCATCTGCTTCTTCTTTTTCTTCATCGTGTATTCCATCTTCATCTTCTTCTTTATCATCTACTTCTTCGATTATAACATTAGAAATGAACAATAACAAACACAAAGCTTTAAATTTCGAGGACCAAGTTATCAAAGCCGAAACTCTTTGGGCACTAAATATTGCTCAACGAGGATTTAGTTACAACTCATGCAACGAATTAAACGAATTGTTCCCATTGATGTTTCCTGATTCGAACATCGCTACAAAATTTTCTATCCAATCAAATAAAATGTCTTATGTGATATCTCATGGTTTAGGTTCATATTTCAAGAAGAAATTAATTGATGATATAAAGAAAACAGATAAATTCGTTCTTATATTTGATGAACAAACCAATAATCAAAATAAAAAACAACTTGATATGTGGTTTAGATATTGGTGCAATGAAAAACAATTAGTTGTTAATCGATTTTACAAAACAATTACATTAGGACATGCATATGCAAAAACAATTCGTGATGTTATTATTGAATCTTTTGCTACTGATGGATTGGATTTGAAAAAACTACTTATGTTATCAAGAGACAATCCAAATGTTAATATTGCTATTGAAAAAATGATTGATTCAGAAATGCAAAAACACGGTAGTTCTTTGCTAAAGCTTGGTAGCTGTAGCATTCATATCGTTCATAATGCATTCAAAAGTGGTTTGTTAGTTTCAAAATGGCATGTCGAAAATTTTTGTCTTGATCTTTATTCATGGTTTAAATGTTCACCTGCACGACAAGAAGACTTTAAAAATGTTTTAGAAGAAATTGATTATCTATTAGAAAAAACAATTTTATATTTTTCTATTACTAGATGGGTTTTGATGGGAAAAGTTGTGAAACGAATTCTAAGTAATTACATTTTTTTTCTTTTTATTCTACTACTTTTGTTCTTTAGATCAATGGGATGTACTGTGTGAGTACTTTCTTTGTTTTCTACCACAAAAACAACCTTCTCAAATTAAAGAGAATAAACGGTATGAAAGTATCAAAGTGGTTTTATCCTCGAATTTATCAAAGGTCAAATTAAATTTTATTTTATATTTATGTGAAAATATTTTTTGATCGTTTCTTAACCTATTTTCAATCAGAAGAACCATTAATTCATGTGTTGTATCATGAAATGACTGAATTATTTCGTGATGTTCTTTCATCATTTATTAAAACAGATGTTGTTCAACATAAATCTGGTCAAGAATTATTAATTATTACTTTGGATCAAGTTAATCTATGGCGTTCTGAAAAAGAATTAAGAATAGGTAAATAATATAAAAATTTTTCCTCATTTTTTAATATTATTTAATCTGTAGGTGAACAAACAACTAAATTAATATCATCATTGAATTTTGACGAGAAAAAGTCTTTTTATCAGGATGTTAGAAAGATTTATGAAGCAATTGGAAATTATCTTAAAAAAAATCTTCCTTTAGATAATATTCTTTTACGGGACTTACAAGTTTTAAATTATTCATCAAAATCTGATCCAACAAGTAATGATCAAATTCTTCGAGTAGCTCGAGCTATTCCAAATTTATTCAATGATAGAGAAATCGATAGTTTAACGAACGAATGGATTTTATATTGTTTTGAATTAATTGATGAGTCATGGATTATCAAAGATAAGTATATTGATGCTAATGGACTTGATCATATTAAATATCATTCTATTGATTATTACTGGAGCAAAGTTTTTTCAATATTAACAAATAATGGTACACCAAAATATCAAACATTAGCTAAACTTATACGAAATGTCTTAATTATTGCTCATGGCAATGCTGATGTAGAAAGAGGATTCAGTATAAACTCAAATATTATTACAGATAATCGAACATTATTATCAGAAACATCAATTAATGGTTTGAGATTGGTTTACGATGGAGTGAAATATTTTGGATGTGGTTCAGCACATAAAGTAACATTATTTATGGTTGATGTAAATTTCATGTATTCGAATTTGATTTCTAGGTAGTTATTACATCAGATATGATCGATGCAGTTAAAAAGTCATCTAGTAGTTATCGAGAAGAATTATTAGCTAAAACAGCAAATAATGTTCGTAATACAGCGAACAATAACGATAAACAATTAATTTCAATTGAACGCCAACATCAAATTGAAGAAGAAAAGAAGTTGTTAGAAAAACAGAAAGGTCTTGATAAAGAAATGAAAGAAGCTGAACTATTAATTAAAGAAGGAACTAATCGACTGGAAGATGGTTTAAAAAATGGTTCAATGTCAGAAATATATGCTGCTAAACTTTTAGTTTCTGGTGGTCACGAGAAACTAACGACTATTAATGAAAAACAACGACAAGTAACAAATGAACTTGACAAACTTCGACTAAAAAGAAAAGATAGTTTAACTCATGAACAATCAATGAATAAAAAGTTGAAGAAAATCTAGTAATTATCAAACAATTCATTAGTTATTATATACAAAATATAATGTTCATTTTGTTTTCTCTTATAGATTTATTGAAACATTATGTTTATTCCTACGATATTATTATGAGCATTTATTAGTTGTTTTTTATGATTATATTTTGCTTATTTGTAAAGTTTTATAATTTATCTTACTTAGCTATTGATGAAATTATGGATAAATATTTCATGAACTTAGTAACTATACCTTTTAATAACATGTTTTGACAGAGACAAATAGGTTACATGTGCTACTTAATATCAAGTTTGTTATCTTTGTTTTCTTTATACAAAAAAATCACGAATAGTGGTGCTATACAGACTGTTTTCGTGGATGAAATTAATGTATTTGAAAATCCTATATTTTCATCAAAATCCTTTATTTTTGGGAAGTCAAATCCTATGCGAGTTCCTATTTTTCAAAAAACAGTCAATCCGAAGCCAGGATAGCGTGTATTGATTAAAAACTAAAAATAATCAGCATTTTGTGATTGAAATCAACTATGCATGATTTTAATCGATTGATAACTGGGAAAAAACCGATTAAAGGTGTATGATTTAAAGCGATTCTTAATCAATTATTTAATCAATTTTAATCTGATTATTTATCCTTTTTTTTTACATGGGCAGTAAGACTTGGGACTGGGATGATCTTACACCTCAAATTACACCGAGATCAGTCATTTTCGGAGACTTCAACGTCGACTTTGACCAAGATAAAAATAAAGCCGGCCACCTCCTCAAGTGGGCAGATCAAGTTGGACTGGCTCCTTATGTTACCGATGCTTGTACATCCCGTCGTTCAAAGCGCAAAATCGACTACGCTTTTTCATCGGGTATACAAGTGACAGTGGACACATACGAAGGTTCAACAAGAAGTGACCACAAACCAGTGATTGGCTTCATATCCTGTGAATACAACGAAACAGAATATGCTTCAAAAACGTCATGGAAGGCTTTCGATATGTTTCTATCTTACGCATATGGACTATGGGAACTCCACTGGTCCACGAACGATATGAATGATACTTATGATGCGTTTATTCAATGGTTAGTTGCGGTGAAGGCGCAATGTTCGAAGTCTATACTGAAGAAAAAAGCCAGATTATCAATCCCGAAGGATATTCAAGAAATGCTGATGCAATGCCGAGATCTGGCGTGTAAAGCAAGTCGAAAAGGAGAATACGTCAGTGAATATCCTTTAAAAGACGTCTTTTCAAAAATGTCCTCGGGTTTTTTTCCTTCAGAAAAATGTCTTCCGGAATTTTGTTATTTAAAAGGTGTCTTTGAAAGTAACGTCTTCCACAAAATGTCTTTCGAAAAAAGGTCGCGTATATAAAAAAATGTCCTTTACTTTTATGGCAACGCACGAAGCGAAATTGGTGGAAAGATAGATGACGTTATGGTAAGAAAATACCGGTAACGATCTCATTATATAGAGGATCGGACAAGAATGGTATGAAGGATAGAGANCGTATATAAAAAAATGTCCTTTACTGTTATGGCAACGCACGAAGCGAAATTGGTGGAAAGATAGATGACGTTATGGTAAGAAAATACCGGTAACGATCTCATTATATAGAGGATCGGACAAGAATGGTATGAAGGATAGAGAACGAGAAAATTGTTATATCATAATTGAATCCATTGTGATCGTGATCAGATTCCAGAATAGACACAGTTGGTCTTTATAAATGGAAACCATCGACTCGATATTCATTGATGATACGTCGTCGTCTTCGCCATCGTTTTTACGAAGATCTTCTTCATCTTCATCTTCATCTTCATCTACTTCACCATCACTCTTACGAACATCTTCGTCTTCTTCTTTATCTACTTCGTCTTCATCTACATCACCTAAAGCCCTCAATTACAAAAACAACATCAAATAAACGAAAATTGATGTTATGTATCGAAGGATATCAATATCAATTCAAAGATTTCCATAAAAATAAAACTATCAAATTTTGGCGTTGTGCAAAGCGAGATTGCGGCGTACTTTTACACACCCATCTGAATGATGAATTTAGATGTTTTTCTGGAAAGAAGGTTAACCATACGCATTTGCCAAACAAATACACAGTGGAATGCCGCCTCGAACAAAAAGATCTCAAACTAGAACTGCTCAGCAACGTATGACCGAACTGTATACTCGATTTAATCAAAATGAAATTACAGTGAGAAATCTTTTACGTGGTCTTTCTTTTTATGTCGCTAACCAGAAATAAAATTTCAATCTATTAGAAAAAAGTCAAATATGTGTATTGTCTTACCATCAGTTTAGCTTATGATCTCCTAAAAGGACATTTTTATAATGAAGGACACTTTTTCATAGGACTTCATTCAAAAGGACTATTTTAAAAGGACATTCATAGTGACGGACATTTTTTCCAGGACAAGAACTCGGGGATCTTTTCTCAAGGACATTTTAAAAAAGACGTTCATAGCAGCTACCGAAAAGGATGCATTTATCTCCGAGAAGAGGCTCGACGTCTTCGAAGTCTCGCACGATCCAAACTTAAAACTGTCCGTCAAGATCAACTCACAAAACATCTTGATAATCGCCATAAACCAGGGAATGGTTCGTTACTCTACTGGAACCATGTGAAGAACCATTTTCGTGTAGGTTCGGNAAAATACATCAGCCAACCCAAATATCATCATACAGAAAATACTATAAAACTTCTTTTGAATAACTTTTAGCTCTAAAGTGTCCTGAGTATAATTTATCGCACTCGCATCTTTATATAAATTTATTTGTTTTCATAACAACGACAGAAATGCTGATGATCACGATTACGAAAATTGCGAAAACGATGTGCAAAAAATTGATCACCAAATCGACAAATATGATAATGATAACAACATGTTGCAGAGTAGTGATCATCTATCTTGCGCATGAATAAGTAGTGGTGTTCAGTTGATCAGGTGATAAAAGAACACATAATGGATGAATTCATATAACCTTCAAGACGTTGCCAATCACAAGATTTTTCTACTGAATTCAATTTAAGAGAAAGATCTTTAGATGAAAAGTGTATTGATGATTACATACCAAATGAATAATCATCATTCCCAGTTTGTTCATTTATTTCACGTACTTTGAATTCCATTTAGTCAAACAAATAATAGATAAAAGTTAGCGCAGTAAATGAAACTTCATGTTTCGATCGCTTCATTTGACTAGTTGACTCGTTACAAAGTAAAAGCTATGATTCGATAATGTAATTTCAAGTGATATGGACCAATGAATGACTTTTATTGTATGTATTATGTTCGATTTCACTGATACATTCGTCTTTGCTTATTACTTTGAAACAAAAATTTGAATTTTATGAGATGAACAACAACCACACGGTATATAAAAATCTCTGATCGCATCTGTGTTTATTTGTGTCGCATATTCCAAGATAACACTTGTGAATTTATGAACTAAACGAAAATCGTATGGAAAAAGAATAGATAATTTCAAATACTTTTGTTCTCTTACTCGCTTCGCTTGAAACTTAACACCCAATTTTACTAAGCTATAATAGACGATCATCATGAATGAATGATCACGAATACCATTACCATTTTGTTCATCTATGTAGTATATTTTGATCAAAAGATTTCCGTTAGTAAAGTTAATTACAAATCATCTTGTTAATAAACGATAACAATAATAACTCTGTACGCAATACTGTAGTTTCGTCAAAAAGACAAGTTAAAGTTAATTCAGTAACATACGGTATTGCAGTACATGAACAACTACTTGCCAATCAAGGTTCTGTTCATCTATTTCCCATATTTTCGCACGTAAGACTCGGTTCAGTTCGTTAAATCAAGACCATTTCAAAATCGAATGCTCGTGACGACATTTCTCACAGTTCTAATCACATACACTTCTCACCTGCAACGGGCGACTTCGTCTTGATTAATCGATGGAAAATGATCTGGTAAATGAATGCATCTAACAAATCGAACAAGAATTCTATTGCACTATTCTGTTGTCTGCAAAGAAAGAGTCTCGAGATAGTAAACTGGTCGCTGATCATGTACAAATGGAATAGGTCAAAGGGCGACCTCCGCAAATAAGTCCCGATTTATGTGATTGCCGTTGTTGCTCTTGAGATCCTGAAAGAAAGATAGAGATATTTAGGAAGAAACTTTATTGCAAATATCTTCTCATATGTATATTTTACCCTCAGTTTGCGATGATGCTTTCATAATAGCCATAGCTGATGGCAGCTGTTCATCATTATCTTCACTTATTTCCATTAAATGTATAATCTTGATACTGTCTGAATAATCCAATGAATCCGATACGACACGTAATTCAGTACCAGGCATTAGTAACACTTCACTTTCATCAGGATGTTTTGTATAGCCAGAAATATATTTTCCATGTATAGCTTCAATCAAGATCAGAGTTATTTTTGATTCAGAAGATAAATGGTTTGCAACAGTATCCATTGATAATGAGCATGATGTCACAGTCCACCATGTAAACTCTTCACCTTTCTTGAAATCTCGATCGACATCGTTAATTACTGCTCGCCAAACATTTTTTCTAACGGAAGGTAATTTAGCGACAGCCGTATCAAGCAGTTTAAGGTAAGGAAACCAAGGTTTCACACTAGAACGATCGCTCGATCGCAATGTTTGATTCAACATTCTGTTCAAACTATTGACGTTTTCTTCCGTTGCGTATAAAAACAGAGCTGCTGATTCATCATGAGTAAGGCCATGCTCTGATGGAAAATGACAATCGTTTTTGGCCGTTTCAATATTTTTCTGTAGTTCGTTCATACGAGACCTAAGGAACTTCAGGGCCTCTTCGAGTGGTATGAGTTTCTCATTCCAATAACCACATACAGGTGAAAGTTTTTCTTCATAAAACTTGATATCAACAAATCGATTTGTCGTGTGTTGTGTATATTCCATTTTGAATAGGTGGATTAATACTGAGATGTCTCCAGTCTAATTCTCGAAAATATCGTTACGCTTATGTCGACAAAACGGATGATGTTAGGTAACTAAAACTTGATGTGATCATCATGAATATGTTTTCTTTTTGCTTGATGCAAGACAAGAAGAGAAAGATTGCCACGGATGACAGAGCACACATATTTCGTTCGTTCGGTCGGTCGAACATTTATTAGCACATATTCACATCAATAGTAACTTTAATTTCCACGTGTCTCAAATTGTGACTCACAATTAGTATGTCGCTCACTTTTCCCATCTACTTTTAGATGTACGAATATTCATGAATTAACATGATAGTTGATAGAAAATCATTGCAGACAACTTTTGAAAGGAAAATAATATTTGATAATAAAGAAAATGCCATGTAAATAAGAGGGATTTGGATGAATTTCAAAAGTATCTGTATTTATTACACCGAACCAACATAACTAAGTTCTTTTATTCGTCTTTGAAAAACTTGAAAAAAAGATTCAAGTGTACGCCTTTTTACTTTCTTGATATAACTTTCATGTGACTTTCTCACAAGCAAAATTTATTCAAAATAATCTAAACTTTTCGTTTTACTAGATTTTCATTCAACAGAAAAAGCACTCAGAAATAATGAACCTGTTGATGTGAACATCTAAAATGATGTTATTGTATTGTATATGCTACATAATTACCAACATCAAGAATAAAGCTTTCGATTTAAGTACGTCGTAAACTTTTAGTTTCACCAATAGTAACATAGCATATGAATAAATTCTTTGAATTGCTATTGGTAATGATAAGATTTCACATAATAAAACTTGAGCAATAAGCATTAGAGTTAGCTGACAATCTTTTACATTAGCTACACACGTTATTAGTCGATGATGAACATTTCTAATCGCCCTTAAACCCAATAAAAGCATGAATAATGATGGGAAAATAGTATAAAACCCGGCTCCATGTGGGAATAAATGGTAATGATAACGCGACCGACTCCAACGGATTTAAAAGGCTATGGGGCGTTATTATTATATGTATTACAAAGTTGGGATTTTGGTGCGCGAACAATACCATCAATATTTCCATCAAAACAATAAAATACTTCAATCCAAATGAGACATAATGCAATCGGTATGCCAAACACAGTCCGTTGAGACATTTTCAATTGATTAAATGTATATATATGTCAGCGTCCACCCACGAAAAAATTCTTCGATGGAAACCGCGATATATCACGGTGCGCCAGGACGTTGGTGTCAGCGGTTTTATTGAACCGCGAAAGTCAGACCTTTTATTAGGTTTTCTCGCACCCGCCGAAACCGCGGTTTGATACTACCGCGGTTATTAATGGTTTTTCGAAAAAAACGTAATTCACCATCATGGTGGTATATCATATTTGCCATGGATCTCATTATCATCTACTATCTCTATACGATCATATCACACCTCGGTCAGCTGATTAGATACCACTTCCTATTTTTTGTTCTTATTCCTTTAGTTAGATTCGAGCGGCTTACCTTATGACTGTAGTCCACTAATTCCATTGAACCATCTGATGATATTCATACTAAGATTGAATGAGATGATCTATCTTATCTGTATCAAGAAACTTTCTGATTTCGATCGATACGTTTCATTTACTGGTGGATTTATATGAGTTTCACGAATACTAGAGGCGTCTAATAACTTCACAATTTTTCAAACTTCTCGAGATACTGGCATCGACGATAAACTATGTACTATCTAGCTGGAAGACTTCTACTTATCGCCTATACTTATGGTCAGTGATGTTTAAATAAATAATCTACCTTTATGAATATTACACTTAGAAGAAAAACATTCATTTATTAGAATCGTTTAGTTGATTGATCGTGATACTGCGGGTTATTAAATGGTCTAACGATCTGAAAGATCATAATTTATTACATCTGTAAATCTATATTTTGAGAAAACAACCCATATTGTATTTATTACACGTATCTCAAATGTATTCATCAAAAAAGATTTGTTCAATACTAAAAAAAATCTGTGGTGAATAATAAACCTTCCACAACGATTTATCAAATTGGTCGATTCTTTAAGATATGTTTTTCCCTTTATTAGTGTCATAAACCTTTTGATATACCTGCTCTCGTGATCTACTCGAAAAGGTATTTTATATGTTGCAATCTAATAAACGTTTAAGAGCACATCAAAAGATTTATGATGCTAATAAAGGGAAAAAACGTATCTCAAAGAATTGATCAGTTTGATAAATCCTTTTGATGGGTTTATTCTCACCACAGATTTTTTGTAGTGAAGGTCTACGTCTGAGTTTCAACTATATCATTAGATTATGATAAGTGGTTGTCTTTTACTGAAATCCGATCAATATTTTTAACTATTTTCGCGGTTCACAATGAGAAGCTCGCAGAATATAAACTTGTGGAAGATGGTGCCTCTCAAATACCACTGCTAACCTACTTTTCATCGCGCATGTTCGAAACGGCGGTCTTGAACAGTGATCACGTTGAGGTTTGTTTTGAACATACCGCGATATATTTATGCTGCGGTGCACCACACCGTTGTTAACCGCGGTTTCTTTTCAACACCGCGACGTTCAACGATATAACCGCAACCATTATGAAAAAACCGCGGAGACTAGCGGTATATGTCTTAAAATTTTTTCGTGGGCAATCTCGGATCTAGGCCAATGTAAGATACAGATATTTGTCTCTATAGAATGAAACCATAGGTAATGCAATAAATGAAATTTTGATTCCTACAATATAGAGTATTCAGTCAAGGAAATAAAAAGAGAATTGTAATGAATTTCAGAACGAAAGATATGCATGTAAATCTTGCAATAATTAGTTTTTACTTTTCTTGATTTACACAACGAGAACCATCCTTGTGACGTTTTGTCGAGCAAAATACATTGTTCTTTTTACAAGCACATTGCTTGGTTTTACATTCAGGTTTGCATGCGCAGGTTACTCCATTTGCAGCGCTACGAACAAAGTTTTGATACAGTAATTATCGAAACTTCATTCAATTTGTTGATTTTCAAAGCAGCCATTTTCTCAGATACAATTGGTAATTTAACTAATGGGCTAGTTCGAAGATAGATCTTGTAGGTACTCACTATGTACTTTGATTCATTTATTAGCATTTGATAGATAAGATGCTGTTGCTCGCTAGCGAATGGGCGCGTTAGGTGAATTAGCTAATGTTGTATCATCGTTTTCATTCACTTGTTCAGCTACATGATTCGTTTCAATATCCATTGCCTCATATGAATACTTTGGATTGATGCATTCAATTTCAGTAACGTTCGGTGTTGCTGAGTGTGTTAAACCTTTGAGTTCCGACGGCGCATATACAGGATTTCCAAAAATGTTTTCCAGTGGGGTACAGCCCTAATGACTAGTCATACGAACTATCGAAGATTCAAGGGATTTCNGACACTGTTATACACAAAGAAATCGAAGGTATTTTGGGAGCCAAATTCACCACTATACATCAACGAACTGATTCGGATGACAAAGAACTTAGAATGTATTGCTCTACATTCAATCAAATAACGATACGTCATTTTATCATGGCGAAGGATGAGTCTACTGCTGCAGACAAGTGGAATGAACAAACACTGGACAGTTTAATGGCTATTTTACAAGCAGATTTGCCAAGAAGACGAGACGTTTGTATTTGCGACGAAGTCTTATTTCACATCAACAAAAGACTTCCACTATTACTTTCGTCTAGCAATAGTGTAGATGCCGATCCATCAAAAATACAAGCTGTGAAACATTTAACTGAATCATATATTGTACTTTCGGAACTGCGGGAAAAATCATTGGAGAACGTAAACAACATACGCCATCTATCT
Source organism: Adineta ricciae (assembly GCA_905250025.1). NCBI lineage: Eukaryota > Metazoa > Rotifera > Eurotatoria > Adinetida > Adinetidae > Adineta > Adineta ricciae. The sequence continues at coordinate 93,907 of CAJNOJ010000312.1, read as the reverse complement.
CTGTTGTACCCCGGTTACTGTATGACCAACGTGGTTATTTGGTTGGAATAGTATCAGCTGGTACTGAAAAATGGCAGCCACGCTATCGCCTGTACAAGACTAATGATCATCATAGTTGAGTTAGCAGGATTTAATCAAACCAATTTAACTGTTGAAATGGAAAGAGATGTTGCCATTATTCGAGGTGAGCGCTCATAACCCCCAGACGCATGTTGTCAATCAGTTGCTGATCAAGAACAATATCCAATTGGCTCATTTGAATTATTAGTTTCTGTTAAAGATGACATTGATGGTAATCAAGCAGATTTCCAATGTGTAGATGGATTTCTATCGATTAAATGTCCAATAAGGAAATATGTTAAGAAACGATTTGGAGGTCCAGCGAAAGCCGATAATTGAAAGACATTTGCAGTCAAACACTGATCTTTTGTTTTCTACGAACAATGACATTACGCGCTTTCGTTCTTTTTAATCTAGAATTTATGACAACTTCCGCTCTCGATATATAGGTAGTCTATGTGAAATGGGTCCAGCTAGAGTATATAAATGAAAATTTACAAAAGAAACGATTTCAAACTGTTTTTTTAATATGATGAGCTGAGATTTTTGTAAGTCTATACAGTTATAAAGTATATCGAAAATCTGGATGACGATCTCCAACCAAGTCATTGCCACCATATCGTTCGATTTGTCGTTCAATTTGCTCTTTTGTAAATCTTCCTCGACGTCGATTTTCATAAATGAAGATAAATCGAAGTGACAAGACAAGAATCGTTTGTACGACGATACAACCTAAGGAAATCGAATTCCCTAAGAAATACTGTGGCTTCTGCTTATCTTGATAAATTTGCCCGGCAACAGCACCGCCAATTGTACCAATAGAGACGATAGTAGCAGAAGCAACAGCACGTCGCGTTAGAGAAGCGCTATCATGAGATTGATGTTGATAAGAATAGGAGAATAGTGAAAGAACTTACAAATTATTATTGAACCACGCAATCTTCAAACTAACATTTGCATAGACACCTGCTGTTAGGAGAATGACACCAAAATAGAGCATGCTGTATCGATTGCGTTCAACAAACATAAGAATTAGAAAACCACCTATGGATAGAAGATTCGTAAAAACAAGATGAAATGAACGTTCAACAAAACTACAATAAAAATCATCTGAGAAATAGAAAGAAAAACCAATAGAGATTATTTACTAATCTGAACTGCGGGAAAGTGAAAGCGTAACAACAAACGCAACTGCATAAGGTGGTAGAGTCATTAGTTGAGATTGAACTGGTGTCCATTTTCCAAGTCCGACAATAATTGAAGGCAGAAAAAGCGTGACACCTTGTAGTGCCGTCGTTCCTGTAATGTAAATAATTGCGTATACGTACGTTTTCCAATCGGTATAGACAGATTTGACTTGCGACCATGAAAATGAATGACTATGTGATGCTCCTGAATCTTCAGCTAAGATTTCTATTTCAAGTTGACGTTGTTCAACAGTCAGAAATCGTGCGCGTTCAGGGGAATCAGGTAAGAAAAAGTAACAGCAGATCGACATGAGAATAGTAGGAAAACCTTCTATCTAAATATCAGCTCATAAAACGACTAAAAAACTTTTTGAAGCAAATTACAATGAAAATCAATTGCCAATGTGCAATTTTTGATGATTTGATTTGACCGATGCCATACGCTATTAAACCACCGAATGCGCCTGCTAAAGCGGAAAACGACCAAAAGAAGCCAAGTCGAATGGCTTGCATCTTTCTCGGATACCAAAGGCTCATGAAATAGATGACACCGGGAAAAAGACCCGCTTCGAAAGCGCCGAGTAAGAATCGACACACGAGAAGACCAATGAAGTTCGAAACAGCAGCCATACAAACTGCGATCGTTCCTTTAAAATCGATTGATAATCAATGAATAAGATGAGACAAACTACGAACCCCAACTGAACATGATCAAGGCGATCCATCGGGACGGTCGCCATCGTCGCAAGATGATGTTGGACGGAATTTCAAAGAGCACATATCCGAAAAAGAATATCGATAAAGACCATTGATATTGGACTGAAGTTAAATGAATATCATGTTCAAGGCCACCTATTTTCGCATTGGCAATATTTGATCGATCCAAGTAAGATAGCAGGTAGATGATTCTAAAAAATAGATGTTCATCTTTCTCTATTTTAAACTGTCAAGCAACGTACGAGAGAATCGGCAATAAACGTAGGTCAAGTTTGTGTATCAAAGCTTGTCTTGCCATCAGCTTGATCTTCGTCTGTGCGCCACTAACATTACTACCCGTGTCTTCATTATAAGAAGAAACACATTCAGAAAGCTCGATGGATGATAAATTAATTGCACGACTCGAACTTTGACGTTGAGAAAGAATATCTTCCATGATGAAGAAATCTTTGAGAGTAAGTAATCGTAGGTTAGCAAGTGTTTTCAACGAAAAACAACCGTGTTAATTGAACCGAAGCGAACGAAAAAAAGAAAAAAGATGTTTAATGTCTCGAGGTGATAATCAGTGTCTGTATATGCTTTTTCTTTGTCACCTCGATCGATCTTTTTTTCAAAGCAAAGATGAAGTCTACGAGGTGTTAAATATGATATAAAAGAGAAATAAGTTATTTGAATCAATACATTTTTCAACCTCGTAAATAGAAGCCTCCAGAAAAAAAACCTATATTCGTTCTCTCTCTCTCTCATGAAACATTTGTGACGATAAATGCTTTGTGTAAAGTAAAACTAATTCTATACAAAGTTATTTGGAAGAGCGACCTCTGTCGATCATGTGCTTTACAGACACGTTCTCGATTAATTTTTCTGTATGACATCATATGACTCCAGAAAAAGCCTAGAACGCGGCCAAAGAGAAAACACAAGTATCGGTTTTTGCGATCGTAAAATGTATCGATGTTGATTGGCCGTCTATATGTAGACAAAGCGATATCGTTATAACAGTTATCTCAAGAAGAATATATAGATAACGAAATATTCTTGCGTAAATAATCAAGTGTAAAGTTTTCAGAATTATAAAGAGCTACACGCGTATCGAAGATATAAGTACTTCGTCAAATGACCAACATTCCCGCAAACGTTCGAAATTATTTCAAAATAGAACTCTTAGTTGCGCGTTCATGCCCTCTACTTCGTCAATTATTTAGAAATCGCTATGCCATGTTCAACAACGGCAATGAATGGGATGATTCGGCTGTTTGTGGAAAGAACTACTTGATCAATACCATCAAAAATAATAAAAAGTTCACTTTTACAGCACTGCAGGAGGCAGCGATTACCGCTGGAGATTCCAATATATGGNGATACTGTTATACACAAAGAAATCGAAGGTATTTTGGGAGCCAAATTCACCACTATACATCAACGAACTGATTCGGATGACAAAGAACTTAGAATGTATTGCTCTACATTCAATCAAATAACGATACGTCATTTTATCATGGCGAAGGATGAGTCTACTGCTGCAGACAAGTGGAATGAACAAACACTGGACAGTTTAATGGCTATTTTACAAGCAGATTTACCGAAAAGACGAAACGTCTGTATTTTCGACGAAGTCTTAGTTCACATCAATAAAAGACTCCCACTGTTGCTTTCGTCTAGCAATGGCTTGGATGCCGATCCATCAAAAATACAAGCTGTGAAGCATCTAACTGAATCATATATTGTACTTTCCGAGCTGCGGGAAAAATCATTCGAAGAACGTAAAGAACATACCCCATCTTTCTCTGTTGTACCCCGGTTACTATATGACCAACGTGGTTATTTGGTCGGAATAGTATCAGCTGGTACTGAAAAATGGCAGCCTCGTTATCGCCTGTACAAGACTAATGATCATCTGAACATCATAGTTGTGTTAGCAGGATTTAATCAAGATAATTTAACTGTTGAAATGGAAAGAGATGTTGCCATTATTCGAGGTGAGCGTTCAGAACCCCCAGACGCATGTTGTCAATCAGTTGCTGATCAAGAACAATATCCAATTGGCTCATTTGAATTATTAGTTTCTGTTAAGGATGATATTGATGGTAATCAAGCAGATTTCCAATGTGAAGATGGATTTCTATCGATTAAATGTCCAATAAGAAAATATGTTAAGAAACGATTCGGAGGTCCAGCGAAAGCTGGTAATTGAAAGACATTTGCAGTCAACCATTGATCTTTTGTTTTCTATGAACAATGGCATTGTGCGTTTTCTTTCTTTTTAATCAAGAATTCATGACACCTTGCGCTCTCGATATAATAGGTAGTCTATGTGAAATGGGTCCAGTTAGAGTACATAAATGAAAATTTACAAAAGAAACGTTTTCAAGCTGATTTTAGTATGATGAGCTGAGATTATTATAAGTCTATACAGTTATAAAGTATATCGAAAATCTGGATGACGATCTCCGATCAAGTCATTTCCACCGTATCGTTGGATTTGCCGTTCAATTTGCTCTTTTGTAAATCTTCCTCGACGTCGATTTTCATAAATGAAAATAAATCGAAGTGACAAGACAAGAATCGTTTGTACGACAATACAACCTAAGGAAATCGAATTCCCTAAGAAATACTGTGGCTTCTGCTTTTCTTGATAAATTTGACCGGCAACAGCACCGCCGATTGTGCCAATAGAGACGATAGTAGCAGAAGCAACAGCACGTCGTGTCAAAGAAGCGCTATCACGAGATTGATGCTTATAGGAATAGGAAAACGTTGAAAAACTTACAAATTATTATTGAACCACGCAATCTTCAAACTAACATTTGCATAGACACCTGCTGTTAGGAGAATGACACCAAAATAGAGCATGCTGTATCGATTGCGTTCAACAAACATAAGAATTAGAAAACCACCTATGGATAGAAGATTCGTAAAAACAAGATGAAATGAACGTTCAACAAAACTACAATAAAAATCATCTGAGAAATAGAAAGAAAAACCAATAGAGATTATTTACTAATCTGAACTGCGGGAAAGTGAAAGCGTAACAACAAACGCAACTGCATAAGGTGGTAGAGTCATTAGTTGAGATTGAACTGGTGTCCATTTTCCAAGTCCGACAATAATTGAAGGCAGAAAAAGCGTGACACCTTGTAGTGCCGTCGTTCCTGTAATGTAAATAATTGCGTATACGTACGTTTTCCAATCGGTATAGACAGATTTGACTTGCGACCATGAAAATGAATGACTATGTGATGCTCCTGAATCTTCAGCTAAGATTTCTATTTCAAGTTGACGTTGTTCAACAGTCAGAAATCGTGCGCGTTCAGGGGAATCAGGTAAGAAAAAGTAACAGCAGATCGACATGAGAATAGTAGGAAAACCTTCTATCTAAATATCAGCTCATAAAACGACTAAAAAACTTTTTGAAGCAAATTACAATGAAAATCAATTGCCAATGTGCAATTTTTGATGATTTGATTTGACCGATGCCATACGCTATTAAACCACCGAATGCGCCTGCTAAAGCGGAAAACGACCAAAAGAAGCCAAGTCGAATAGCTTGCATTTTTCTCGGATACCAAAGGCTCATGAAATAGATGACACCGGGAAAAAGACCCGCTTCGAAAGCGCCGAGTAAGAATCGACACACGAGAAGACCAATAAAGTTCGAAACAGCAGCCATACAAACTGCGATCGTTCCTTTAAAATCGATTGGTCATCAAGGAATGAGATGAGAGAAACTACGAACCCCAACTGAACATTATCAAGGCGATCCACCGAGACGGTCGCCATCGTCGCAGGATGATGTTGGATGGAATTTCAAAAAGTACATACCCGAAAAAGAATATTGACAAGGACCATTGATATTGAATTGAAGTTAAATGAATATCATGTTCAAGACCACCTATTTTCGCATTGGCAATATTTGATCGATCCAAATAAGACAGAAGGTAGATGATTCTAAAGAGAATAAAGTTTGTTTTTCTTTTCTGTACCTGTCAAAAAACATACGAGAGAATCGGCAATAAACGTAGGTCAAGTTTGTGTATCAAAGCTTGTCTTTCCTTCAGCTTGATCTTCGTCTGTGCATCACCAACATTATTGCCTGTGTTTTCATTATAAGAAGAAATACATTCAGAAAGCTCGATGGATGATAAACTAATTGTACGATTCGAAACTTGATGTTGAGAAAGAATATCTTCCATGATGAAGAAATCTTCGAGAGTAAGTAGTCTTATGGGTTAACAAATGTTTTCAACGAAAAACAACCGTGTTAATTGAACCGAAGCGAACGATAAAAAAGAAAACGATGGTTAATGTCTCGCGGTGATAATCAGTGTCTGTATATACTTTTTCTTTGCCACCTCGATCGATCTTTTTGACAAAGCAAAGATGAAGTCTACGAGGTGTTAAATATGATATAAAACAGAAAGAAGTTATTTGAATCAATACATTTTTCAACCTCGTAAATAGATGCCTCCAGACAAAAAACTATATTCGTTCTCGTTCTCATGAAACATTTGTGACGATAAATGCTTTGTGTAAAGTAAAACTAATACTATACGAAATTGTTTGAAAGAGCGACCTCTGTCGACCATGTGCTACAGACACATTCTCGATTAATTTTTTTGTATGACATCATAGGACTCCAGAAAAAGCCTAAAACGGCGTCAAAGAGAAAACATCAGTATCGATTTCTCCGATCGTAAAATGTATGGATGTTGATTGGCCATTTAGTAGACAAAGCGATATCGTTATAACAGTTATCTCAAGAAGAATATATATGCCACAGTTGACATGAGAATCTAGTTGAGTTTGGAATGCACGAAAAAAAAACAGAAAAGAAAATAGAATAGAAAAAAAATTATCAATTTTTTCTGCTCTACAGTTTCTATATCCCCATGTCCCGCATCAAAATTCTTTCGATTGAAGAATAAAATCGTCTTTTTTTCTAATTTTTCAATGTCCCGCACGTCCCGCTGCTCGAAAAAAATTTATTTGTTTAACAAAAGTAAAATTACTTGTTTTTTTTTCTCTCTCTACAGTTTCTATATCCCCATGTCCCGCATCAAAATTCTTTCGATTGAAGAATAAAATCGTCTTTTTTTTCTAATTTTTCAATGTCCCGCACGTCCCGCTGCTCGAATAAATTTATTGAATTAAAGAAAATTTATCAATTTTTTTCGTCTCTGTATAGATTTTCAATGTCCCGTATATCGCCGCTCTGGAAAGAAAACAGAGTCAGCACAAGCTATCTAAATAAATCAAAATTTTCTTTATCATTTTCAGTCTTTCATCGAAACAACAACATGTGATCAATCGTTAAAACTTTTCTGTACCGTTTTATAGAATTATCAACGATCTTTTAATTGAAAATATTTTCGTACACAATTATAGATTCTATTTATTTCTCTTTCAAACGTAAAAAAGTATAGATTTAGATATTATTTTGATATTTATGTACATTCCAATCTCAACTAAATTCTCTAACCGACTGCCACATATACATCACGAAATATTGTTGCGTAAATAATACACATCAAGTGTAAAGTTTTCAGAATTATAAAAATCTACACACGTATCGAAGATATAACTACTTCGTCAAATGACCAACATTTCAGCAAACGTTCGTAATTATTTCAAAATAGAACTCTTAGTCGCGCGTTCATGCCCCCTACTTCGTCAATTATTTAGAAATCGCTATGCTATGTCCAACAATGGTAATGTATGGGATGATTCGGCTGTTTGTGGAAAGAACTACTTGATCAATACCATCAAAAATAATAAAAAGTTCACTTTTACAGCACTGCAGGAGGCAGCGATTACCGCTGGAGATTCCAATATATGGNTTCGAAATTATTTCAAAATAGAACTCTTAGTTGCGCGTTCATGCCCTCTACTTCGTCAATTATTTAGAAATCGCTATGCCATGTTCAACAACGGCAATGAATGGGATGATTCGGCTGTTTGTGGAAAGAACTACTTGATCAATACCATCAAAAATAATAAAAAGTTCACTTTTACAGCACTGCAGGAGGCAGCGATTACCGCTGGAGATTCCAATATATGGGATTTTTCAATGTTGGCAGCACTGCTATTAAATATTGATCGTCCAACAACACTCAGTATTACTCAGGTGCAACAACTTGACAGTGAAGATTCCCTACTGGCGAGCTTGCGAACTATCCGGAATGAGCTAGCTCATATTGCGTCGAAATCGATCACTGATGCAGAGTTCAATGAACTCTGGTCCAAGTTATCGAATATATTGGTAGCATTCGGTGATGTTCCAAGCGAATTCAGTAAATTAAAGGATGATAATGTATTCAGCAAAAGCCCCGAGCCGATAAATGAGGAGAACGTGAAGGAAGCACTACGATTAAATTCATTAGCGACTCAAGCTCACAAGAATGTGAAGTTCTCTAATGCTATTGCATTATTTACCGAAGCGATCGCGTTACCGGATGTTTCAGCTGATAATCGTGCGATTTTCTACTCGAACATATCTGCTAGTCGTTTAGCATTGCATGAACAAAAGTCCGACAGCTCAAACAAGTCGGAAACGAATGATTTAACAGATGAACGATATCGAGCTTTACAAGAAGCCAAAGAAGCTCGAAAGCTTTCGCCAATATGGTGGAAAGGGCATTTTCGTGTTGGAAAAGCACACGCAGCTCTGAACGCCCACGAAAAAGCCATTACTTCGTACGAACGCGCATTAGCTCTTGATCCAACAAACAGTCAAATACAAAATGCTTTAGCTGGAAGTCGACAGACAGTTTATCGACAATTACGAGAGGAACATCTAGACCCAAGACTACAGCCGAAAACCATGGTTGAACAGTTAAATGAAATACAAGAAAAATTCGGTGGCGATCCTCAGCAAGTGCGATTAGGGCACGCTTTCAGTGAAAAGTATGATCAAGCGATGGCGGACGTCGTCAGAGGACATAAATATGAACACGGGGATATTGGCATTAAACAAGATTATCAGCAAGCTGCCAAGTACTTTGCTAGAGCAGCAGAACAGGGAAATGCTGAGGGAATGTATAACATAGCTCGATTGACTGAGCGTGGTTTAGGAGTGAAAGAAGATCACGATGTAGCTCTGAAATGGTATAAACAAGCAGCCACACAACCGCCGAAGCATCCCATATACAAAGTTATCCCAAATCTCGGTGTAGTTGAATCTGAGCATGCTTTGGGACTCAAATATGCTGATGGCGTTGGTGTTCATAAAGATCTAGCTATTGCTGCGTACTGGTATCAGCGTGCCGTAGAGCATGGCAGCGCTCGATCAGCCAATAACTTGGCATTAATGTATCAGAAAGGTGTTGGTGTTGAGAGAGATTTAAAGAAAGCCGAAGAATTATTGCAGTTCTCATCGAGAGGAGGTGATCCAAATGCTATGTTGACTTTAGCCGAATTACTGGTAGACAAAGGTGATTTAAAAATGGCAAAGATTTGGTATGCTCGAGCATGCGAAGCCGGCAATATTGTTGCTCAAGCAAATCGTGAGGTATTTGAGCGATCTTTGGATAGAGCAATAGAATTCATGGATCACACACCGCCTGACGTGCTAAACAGAGTTGCACAGATCAAGCATTTAATTAACTCTGTGAAACCACAAGGAAGTGTATTTAAATTATCTGACAATAAGTATCCCTATATTTATCAATATGATACATTGAATGAGTATGCAAATCGTGGTTCAATAACAGCCAAGATATTGTGTAATGCTATTGATCATTTTGCAGAGGTGTTAAATATAGTTATGGATTTTGAAATGTTAACAGAAGAACAAGAAAATCAAGTTGTATATGAGCTTTCCAAATGTTTTCGCCTTGAACATATTGTTGCACAATATCCAAACATGCAAATAAAGGAAAAAGTGATTGCTATTGTTGACAGTGTGCTTGGCCGTTGTAATCCACAAATATATGTTAAATCTGAACTTGATGAAGGTGCTCGGATATGCTATGCCGTATTACATATGGATTCTCGTGAATCAGTTCTTGCTTTTCTTCAATGCTGTAAAGAGAAATATCCCGGATCAGCTATCTTTTTCGAATTAAGTGCGAACGTGTACGGTTGGATGAATAAATACGAAAATGCTCTATACGAAGCTAATGANGTGCTTGGCCGTTGTAATCCACAAATATATATTAAATCTCAACTTGATGAAGGTGCTCGGATATGCTATGCCGTATTACATATGGATTCTCATGAATCAGTTCTTGCTTTTCTTCAATGCTGTAAAGAGAAATATCCCGGATCAGCTATCTTTTTCGAATTAAGTGCGAACGTGTACGGTTGGATGAATAAATACGAAAATGCTCTATACGAAGCTAATGAAGGTCTACGGATAGATCCTAATAGTTACAAGCTTATATATCCTAGAGCAGTTGCATTACGTCTGCTGGGTGCTGATATGAACGAAGCGATCGAAGCATATAAAGTTTTCCTGGCGATCGCTCCTAAGGATCATCGAAAGGTGCCGGAGTCTTATTATGCAATGGCTAGTTGTTATTTTGAACGTAATATGTCGGACTTGTCACCAGGTAAGCTAATCACTTTTTCATCACTCGATAATTGTAATTGAAGGGTTACAAGCATTTTGATCAAAAGAATTGTTTTTTTTTATGAATTGTATTTAGGTATGAATAATATGAACTTGCAATCGGTCTGTTCCAATCTTTGGTCATCTCTGGAATCTATAGATGAACGTCTAAATGGAACTATTAAAGAAACTAAAGAAATTTATGAAAAAGGTGAAGAAGCTGAAAGGTTACAACTACCGTGCTTCTTACCTTACCACTCCAATACTAAAGTATTGCTTAAAGCTGCATTTGACGCAAAAAATCTATTGAAAACAAATACGTCCACTGATGTTGACCACAGAATACGTCTCACAGATCGACATCGAGTGGCAGTTATTACAGAGCATCGTCAATGGGAATCTACGTCATTACAACTCCAGAGTGATCCATATGGCTTTTTGTCATTCAGTTACCTACCACGAACGAAACAGACGGCAGCCCAATCGTTAGTTGGTTTGAAATCGATATCTCTGAGCGAAATGAACCCAACGAAAGATCATGTCTATGAAGGATATGTTCTTTCCGTGAGAATCATTGAAGAAGCATATACCTGGATTCCATCGATACATCTCGTCGTTGAAGATGAAAACCTAGATTGCGAACGATTGTTTATATACGGTTTTCCAAAGGAAGAAGGCAGATATTTAACGAGAAACCTATATTCAATAGGTAGTAAAATACATATTATAAATCCTTATTTGCGATTAGCAGCAGGTGATTGGAAACCATTAGTTCGCGTTGATGACCTTGCATCAATCGTCATGGAGGAAGAATCGGCACGAGTAGTAAACATGTGTCGATGTTGTGGGCAAGCAAACGCATTGCATGTTTGTAGTAGATGCAAACAAGCACGTTATTGCACCAAAGAATGTCAAACAATGGATTGGCAACTATACAAACATAAATTGATATGTATGAAATCTGACTAGATTATTCAAATACGTTGAATTCACATTAATTCTGCACATCCATGATAAGAAAGGAGCATTTGTCATAAACAACTGCCTCTGATGATCTGTGTGTTTTCGTCGAATAAAATTAGTTTAACGTTAACGATATATTATTAAAATGAGTAAAATGCGCATGTTGTTTGAGTGAAGATGTTCTTATTCATAGTGTGTTTATATCTAGATTCTCATGAATAGTTGTAAAATGCTCTATTTTGGTAGAGTGGAACATGTATATCAATACTTTGTTAACGGAAAGTCCTCTGCAAATAGAAAAATCATGCATATGTGTGCTTGTTCCCGAAAACAAGCGTTCTGTTCCTACGCCAATATTTTCAGGACTATTATGAGATAAAACACAATCCAAACAGCTTGCATAATAACTTTGACGTATGCGCGGGTATTCTAATGAAAATTACCGAGATAGGCCACGCTCTGAAAGTTCTAGGAGATCCGTCTACTATACTCTTACGTTCGTTTGGAGAAAGATGTTTTTTTTTCGTGATATTTATCAGCTTAAATTCACTTCAAAATATAGTTATTTGTTGCCAATCTTGAACAGTATTCGATATTCATTTGGTCTGTCAACGAGTGCCAAGTAAAACAATTCGTATGGCACGACTCTCTTCTGGTGAACAATCGGAACACATCACACACTTATTCAAAATATTATTCAATAAAACATTTCACTTCTTGATATTTCTATTCATTATCTAAAGAACGTCAATAAAGCTCTGAACATATGCCTTCATATCAAAAGAATGTCTGTCTATTTAGGTTTTCCAACTAATCGACAACTAATAGACAAATTGATCCTTTTCATCAAGTTATCCCCCACAACATCAGATGAGCTTCACACAAATTTATACCATTCAATATTTCCTCTGTTCGAAAGGTTACAGAGGCGACAGCATTGATGAGAAGAATGTGATTTTTCTTTCTTTCCGTTTTGTTAGTTCTACTCATTATAGCTACATGGGAAATAGACGAATATGTAAATTAATTTGGTTCTTGTTTTGATACACTCCCACTTAAATGCATAAAAATGAAACATTGTCAATTGAGCTCGAAAAGAGAAGAGCAAAGTCAACTTTGAGAAATAGGAACGAAACAACAGTTATATTCTCGTCGACCATACACGTAAACTAGTCGCCGTTTTATGTAAAACCAACAACGTGACACAATACATAGAGGGTACGTTATTGAGAAAAAAAAATGATTCTCGAAACATCCTGAGTTGTTCAATTAACAAAGTTTCAGCTGCTAATTATAACTATTTTTATCCTAAAGCCGTGTTAAACAAGCAGTTATGTATTCTGGCCTGACACTGCGTGACATTTGCCTCATACCAATGCAATAAAATAATCGCATAAAATAAACACCCGCACAATAACAAATATAAATACCAAGATTTTTTCAATCATCATTCCGAGACGTAGACTGCTAAACAAGGACGCAGTAGCCATTTGTGAGTACCATCGGCTACGTTGAGAGTTGACAATAGGATTGACGAGAGAAGTAATAATGTATTCATTGTTGCTTCATCAGAAGTGACTGCATTGAGTCAGGCAGTATTTGGAATAGAACTCGAGATAGTGACAGGTTTGCTTACTTACTTTAACGAGCTTTCCATTATTTACAGGTTCATAATAATGGATTGTTATGAAGATTTACAAAGTAGCAAATTGTTTCGGTTTCGTTCGTCAAAAACACTTGTTTTCATTGTCGTCGCTGTTGCTGTCACTGTCAATGAAATACTCTATTGCGCACTTGGTATGTTATTCTTTCAGAGAGATGATTACACTGCTGAGTTTGTTCGAAAGTTAAAATATGACTTGCTTTTAGCTCCTATTGCTCCCGATATTCTTTTTCAATTGGCAACTAAAAGTGAATCTAATTCATCAGTCATCGAAAGTCATCTTTCAAAACAGCCATGCTGTCAGAACCAATCTGATCTATCAAATGGAAATGCGCCATTCGATGGCAGAAGTCCACATGAGTCTTTGATCACTAGGGATCGGCGAAACATGATTTTAGAGCAGGTAATATCAAAGACAAGTAGTTTATTTTGTCCGATGATAGTTGTACAGTTTTCGTTCTATTTCAGGATAATGTGGTTATTGGCTATTTCTTTGGCATTAAAGCTATAGTTCAAATCATTGCCAATCTCTTTATACCACGTATTATTGATAAGTAAGCTCTTTTTCCATTGAATTGAGAATGAGGCAGCATCACTTTTGTATACTTAATTAGATTCGGTTATCGAACTCCATTATGTTTTGGTCTATTCCTGCTAATTATCTCAGCTCTAAGTAATATCATTCACAGTGACGGAAAAGATGTATACTTAACTACTTTGTCTAGTACTGGCATTCAGTTCAATCTATTGGGAGTTCTTCGTCGGTCTTGCATTAACGGGAGTAGCTGGGGCTCACATTAACATTTCAGGTGAGTAAAGAAATATAGTACTTTATCCAATAGACAGACGACTTATGTTCTTATTTATATTTCGTTTCGATAGCTTTTGGTTTGCTTGCAGATACCTATCATGATACTGTGGAACGATGTCGAGCAATAGGCATAGTAATAGCCTGTAGTATGTTCGGCAGTGTTTGTAAGAAGTCAATTAGTTCGAATGTCTTTTCATTCTAATGATACTGTATGTAGTGGCAAAATCATTTACTGCTACGTTATATGACTTTTTCAATCAAGCAACACCATTTCTCATTATCGTAGTTATTGCATCTATCAATATAAGTACGTATTTTCGACGCGTATTCTCAAATCAAAGTTGAGGAGTCAGCCATTCGGTGTTAAATCCGATTTTCTGTTTACAAAACCCATTCTGAATAATAGATGCTCTTTGACATACTTTTTGAAATCCAATAGCATTTAATTAATAGTTCTACACTTGTTGATGATCGACACAAGAAGCAAAAAGATTTTAAATTTATCAAAGAATAAAGTCGATGGTCCGTCTCTATTGCAACTGGTGAAAGATCCTTATGTTGTCATTGCAACAGGTAACCGATCCCTTCAATTACTGGTTATTTTCTTTACCAGACTGATTCGTAGGCGCTCTCATAGTGGGCAACTCCGGTTCATCAGTACTCGAGGGAACACTACCAACTTGGTTGGAAGAATCAATCGATGCACCTATATGGCTTCAAGGTTTGATCGAACACTTCGAATTTTCGCTTTAGAGAGCGTTCGATGACTTCTAGGTACTGTCTTTTTACCCGACGGCATTGGGTACATAATAAGTGCTAACGTACTAGCATCGCTAGCCACGAATCTAAGCGTATGGTACTGTACAATTAGCTGTTTACTAGTTCAATCCACCACCTTGTTTTTTGTAAGTAAAAGCGATTTTCATAGACTGTATCTAACATGACCGTTTATTTTTTGTGTAGATGCCATATTTGACCTATTTCGTGGAGATTTTAGGATCGATGGCAGTAATTGGTGTAGTATCAGGCATCGTTGAGACGATCATGTTACTTACCGTGGCCAATCTTGTTGATCAACGTTACACATCAGATTATGGCAATGCCTTTGCTATCACTGAGATAGGATCGGCGTTAACACTTTTAATCGGTAATGACAACAAACTACTATATCACAGAACGTGATACTCTAACATCTTTGAACTTAAGCAAGATACGAGCTTTTCGAAAAATCTTGAAACAGTTTTTCCAGTCAAATGACTATAGCCTCGGATTCAAAACAGAACGTAGTTTACAATACGATTAATTTGTGTGTTCAGATGTATAACTAACTGTGTCTTTTCTTAGGACCATGTCTAGGAGGTATTATCATACCGAAAATTGGTTTCCAACACGTCATGTGGTTTTTCAGTGGTCTATCTCTTCTTTATTCCGTCATTCTAATCTTCACTGAACGTTCTTTGCAATCGCCAAATCTAGAAACAACGAAACTTATACCATCTGATTCTTCTTTGGCAACAAATGCAACTGAGCGACATCGACGCCAGTCGTTACCAAGAGAATCAGTAATACTACTACAGGCAACGGAAGGTTCGCTGAATCAAGAATAAATAACAACAAATATCGGGATCGATGATACAACATGTTGACACTGCTGTTTGTTTGTCAAAAGATTTGCTAATTAAAATAAAGTTTTATATTGTTGAGCGTGCATCGGAGTCTTATCCGGTTTCTCATAACTCTCTACCACCAATCTGTTTGCTTTTATAAAAGAACAGGGAATAGCTTGGAAAATGACATGTTCTTTGACGAAGTTGTGCAATACGTATATATCAGGTCATGTTTATTGTCAAACAAAAGTCAATCGAATATATAGTCTTAACTCGAATTCGTTTCCCAAGTTATATTAATGCTAAATCCATCGTAGAAGCGCTCTGCAACTGCATGAGCTTTCTCTTTTGCCTTTTCTGGTCCTTCGAATCTCCACGCACCTTGAATACAATCTTCTCCATAAGACGTTCCACCATGCTGATTACAACGCCAGCCTATCGGTAAATCTCTTGGTAAAAGTGTCGGCCATTTTTCGCATGATTCTTTACCCTACAGAAAACAAATCCTAAAAGAATTTCTCTACGAAAAAAAAACTCCTACTTTGATATCATAGTTGACAATGAATGCTACTTTCTTATCGTTTGCAGAATTAATATAATCTACAATATCTTCTGTTTTGATTTCAGTACTGGAATATCCATCACTTTCTTCTCCATTAACTGTTATATAGAGTGATTCATCCANATAGAAAAATCATGCATATGTGTGCTTGTTCCCGAAAACAAGCGTTCTGTTCCTACGCCAATATTTTCAGGACTATTATGAGATAAAACACAATCCAAACAGCTTGCATAATAACTTTGACGTATGCGCGGGTATTCTAATGAAAATTACCGAGATAGGCCACGCTCTGAAAGTTCTAGGAGATCCGTCTACTATACTCTTACGTTCGTTTGGAGAAAGATTTTTTTTTCGTGATATTTATCAGCTTAAATTCACTTCAAAATATAGTTATTTGTTGCCAATCGTGAACAGTATTCGATATTCATTTGGTCTGTCAACGAGTGCCAAGTAAAACAGTTCGTATATCACGACTCTCCTTTGGTAAACAATCGTACACCAAAGCCTAGTTTAGTCAATCGGAGCACATCACACACTTATTCAACATGTTATCCAATGAAATATTTCACTTCTTGATGTTTCTATTCATTATCCAAAGAACGTCAATGCCTTCATATCACTCGAAAGGTAACATATAAATATCAAAAATTTGTAACATTCAATATTTTCTCTATTTGAAAGGTTAAAGAGGCGATAGCATTGATGAGAAGAATTTGATTTTTCTTTCTTTCCGTTTTGTTAGTTCTACTCATTATAGTTACAAGAGAAATAGGCGAATATGTAAATTAATTTGCTTCTTGTTTTGATACACTCCCACTTAAATGCATAAAAATGAAACGTCGTCAATTGAACTCGAAAAGAGAAGAGCAAAGTCAACTTTGAGAAATAGGGACGAAACAATAGTTATATTCTCGGCGACCATACGCGTAAACTAGTCACCGTTTTATTTAAAACCAACAACATGACAAATACGTAGAGGGTAAGTTATTGAGGAAATAAAATGATTTGCGAAACATCCTGAGTTATTCAATTAATGAAGTTTCAGTTGCTAATTATAACTATTTTTATCCTAAAGCCATGTTAAACAAGCAGTTACGTATTCTGGCCTGACACTGTGACATTTGTCTCATATCAATGCGATAAAATAATCGCGTAAAATAAACACCCACACAATAACAAATATAAGAACCAAGATTTTTTCAATCATCATTCTGAAACGTAGACTGCTAAACAAGGATGCAGTAGCCATTTGCGAGTATTATCGACTCCATTGAGGGTTGACAATAGGATTGACGAGAGAAACAGTAATGTATTTATTGAGTCAGGCGGTATTTGGAATAGAACTCGAGACAGTGACAGGTTTGCTTATACTTACTTTAACGAGCTTTCCATTATTTACAGGTTCATAATAATGGATCGTTATGAAGATTTACACAATAGCAAATTGTTTCGGTTTCGTTCGTCAAAAACACTTGTTTTCATTGTTGTTGCCATTGCTGTGACTGTCAATGAAATACTCTATTGTGCACTTGGTATGTTATTCTTTCAGAGAGATGATTAGACTGCTGAGTTTGTTCGAAAGTTAAAATATGACTTGCTTTTAGCTCCTATTGCTCCCGATATTCTTTTTCAATTGGCCACTAAAAGTGAAGCTAATTCATCAGTCATTGAGAGTCATCTTTCAAAACAGCCATGCTGCCAGAACCAATCTGATCTATCAAATGGAAATGCGCCATTCGATGACAGAAGTCCGCATGAGCCTTCGATCACCAGGGATCGGCGAAACATGATTTTAGAGCAGGTGATGTCAAAGACAAGTAGATTATTTTGTCCGATGAGTTGTACAGTTTTTGTTCTATTTCAGGATAATGTGGTTATTGGCTATTTCTTTGGCATTAAAGCTATAGTTCAAATCATTGCCAATCTCTTTATACCACGTATTATTGATAAGTAAGCTTTTTTCCATTGAATTGAGAATGAGACAGCATCACTTTTGAATACTTGATTAGATTCGGTTATCGAACTCCATTATGCTTTGGTCTATTCCTGCTAATTGCCTCAGCTCTAAGTAATATCATTCACTGTGACGGAAAAGATGTATACTTAACTACTTTGTCTAGTACTGGCATTCAGTTCAATCTACTGGGAGTTTTTCGTCGGTCTTGCATTAACGGGAGTAGCTGGGGCTCACATCAACATTTCAGGTGAGTAAAGAAATATAGTACATTACCCAATAGACAGACGACCTATATTCTTATTCATATTTCGTTTCGATAGCTTTTGGTTTGCTCGCAGATACCTATCATGATACTGTGGAACGATGTCGAGCAATAGGTATAGTAATAGCCTGTAGTATGTTCGGCAGTGTTTGTAAGAAGTCAATTAGTTCGAATGCCTTTTCATTCTAATGATACTGTACGTAGTGGCAAAATCATTTACTGCTACGTTATATGATTTTTTCAATCAAGCAACACCATTTCTCATCATTGTAGTTATTGCATCTATCAATATAAGTACGTATTTTCTACGCGTATTCTCAAATCAAAGTTGAGGAGTCAGCCATTCGGTGTTAAATGTGATGTCTGTTTGCAAAGCCCATTCTGAATAATAGATGCTCTTTTACGTACTTTTCGAAATCCAATAGCATTTAATTACTAGTTCTACACTTGTTGATGATCGACACAAGAAGCAAAAAGATTTTAAATTTATCAAAGAATAAAGTCGACGGTCCGTCTCTATTGCAATTGGTGAAAGATCCATATATTGTCATTGCAACAGGTAACCGATCCCTTCAATTGCTGGTTATTTTCGTTACCAGATTGATTCGTAGGCGCTCTCATAGTGGGCAACTCCGGTTCATCAGTACTCGAGGGAACGCTACCAACTTGGTTGGAAGAATCGATCGATGCACCTATATGGCTTCAAGGTTTGATCGAGCACTTCGAGCTTTCGCTTTAGAGAGAGTTGGATGACTTCTAGGTACTGTCTTTTTACCCGACGGTATTGGGTACATAATAAGTGCTAACGTACTAGCATCGCTAGCCACGAATCTTAGCGTATGGTACTGTACAATTAGCTGTTTACTAGTTCAATCCATCACCTTGTTTATCGTAAGTAAAAGCTATTTTCATAGACTGTATCTAACATTACCGTTTATTTTTTGTGTAGATGCCATATTTGACCTATTTCGTGGAGATTTTAGGATCGATGGCAGTAATTGGTGTAGTATCAGGCATCGTTGAGACGATCATGTTACTTACCGTGGCCAATCTCGTTGATCAACGTTACACATCAGATTATGGCAATGCCTTTGCTATCACTGAGATAGGATCGGCGTTAACACTTTTAATCGGTAACGACAACAAACTACTATATCGCAGAACGTGATATTCAGCAAACAGACACTCTAACGTCTTTGAACTTAAGCAAGATGAGAACTTTTCGAAAAATCTTGAACCATTTTTTTCGGTCAAATGACTATAGCCTCGTATTCAAAACAGAACGTAGCTTACAATATATGATTAGTTTGTGTGTTCAGGTGTATAACTAACTTTGTCTTGTCTTAGGACCCTGTCTAGGAGGCATTATCATACCGAAAATTGGTTTCCAACACGTCATGTGGTTCTTCAGTGGCCTATCTCTTCTTTATTCCATCATTCTGATCTTCACTGAACGTTCCTTGCAATCGTCAAATCCAGAAACAACGAAACTTATATCGTCTGATTCTTCTTTGGCAACAAATGCAACTGAGCGACATCGACGCCAGTCGTTACCAAGAGAATCCGTAATACTACTACAGGCAATGGAAGGTTCGCTGAATCAAGAATAAATAACAACAAATATTGGGATCGACGATACAATGTGTTGACATTGCTGTTTGTTTGTCAAACGGTTTACTAATTAAAATAAAGTTTTGTATTGTTGAGCATGCATCGGAGTCTTATCCGGTTTCTCATAACTCTCTATCACCAACCTGTTTACTTTTACAAAAAGAACGGAGAATAACTTCGAAAATGACATGCCCTTTGGCAAAGTTGTGCAATATATGTCAGGTCATGTTTATTGTCAAACAAAAGCCAATCAAATATAGTCTCAACTCGACTCCGTTTCCCAAGTTATACTAACGTTAAATCCATCGTAGAAGCGCTCTGCGACTGCGTGAGCTTTCTCTTTTGCCTTTTCTGGTCCTTCAAATCTCCACGCACCTTGGATACAATCTTCTCCATACGACGTTCCACCATGCTGATTACAACGCCAGCCTATCGGTAAATCTTTTGGTAAAAGTGTTGGCCATTTTTCGCATGATTCTTTACCCTACAGAAAACAAATCCTAAAAGAATTTCTCTACGAGAAAAATCCTACTTTGATATCATAGTTGACAATAAATGCTACTTTCTTATCGTTTGCAGAATTAATATAATCTACAATATCTTCTGTTTTGATTTCAGTACTGGAATATCCATCACTTTCTTCTCCATTAACTGTTATATAGAGTGATTCATCCATTGGATTGTATACGAATGAAATATCCGTTCTTTGACGAATCGTGTCGGGCAATGGCGATCCGAATTTTTCAGCAAAAATCCCATCCGTCGGAGCAAGTTCGATTGCCGAAATCAGGTCAGATTCACTCTCCAATACTGAGGCATAATGTTGCAGCGCAGATGGGAAGAGTCGTGTAATCGAAAGTGGAATTGTCAAAAAGCCAGAACCAGACGTGTCTCGATTTTTTCGAAGAAGTCTCTTATCAGTAACACTTAAAAACCATCTATCAGTCAAGATCGTTTCGCAATTTTTCTACTCACAAATAAACATTGGTTGCCCTGTAATCACTCCATGATAGTATATCTCCCGGATTGACATCCCAATCCACCCCGATGGGTTTTTTATTCTTTGGACGAAAGTTGGAAATATCGATTGCTTGACTCCCTTCACTTGATTTCGATTTAATTGCAGTTGTTGGATTATTCGCAAGATCAAAGAACGACATCTTGCCGTACGTACAAGTCTGAAAATAAAGCAATAATAGTTTAGTACATTGATGAATACTTGTGAGGTCAAAAAAATAAGAAAACATCTCATCAATAGATGATGATTCATCTTTTCCATTCTGTCACCGTATAACTGAAGACAAACAGAACGCAAGAGTGTGTGTGATTTTATCTATCATCTATCGAAACTTTCACAAAACAGAAAATCAGCAGTGTAATCATGCACTACTATGAATGTGAATCATATTCTATTCGAGACTAAAATCAGTTCTTTTTATTACGAAGGAACTCAACTTTCTTAAATCTCATAGATTATTTGTATATATAAGCTTGATTTTGTATGCCTTTCACAAGAAAGAAATTTCCGTTGAAATTACCTCTTGAAAATGGTTTCTCAGTAAACACAATCGCCGATGTTTTTATTGACATAAAAAAGATGTCATTTTTCTCCTATATAAACAGTCGAACGTAGTTTCCTTTTGCTGAAATATGTTACACGAAAAAAGATGCCTCTTGAATATAGGCCGAAAGAGTATGTGTGTACGATATGCTACAACTGTTACCTATTCTCTCGATTAAATATTTAATTTGAAAATATATTATTATCAAGTGCAATTATTTATCTATTAAGATAATGTTGTCTTTTGCAAAATAGTTAAATACTTTGAAAAAAGTCGATTAAGTTATGAATTTACACCCATGTTTCAAAAAACATCACTGATCTTGATGTTACTATTCGTTAGTAACACAATTGCGTACAAATGTGCCTGTTACTGTCCATATTATATTGGTCTGATGCATTCATATGCGTGTACAACGGTAGCGTGTAGTCAAGCATGTGTAACATCACCTTTCGATGCTTGTAAATGGTCGACATCAGTAGTCGGGTAAGGTCAACATTAGTATGTGAATATTTCTATGAGATTTACTTTAGTTATTGTGGAACCAACTCGATCAATCCATTGAAAATATTGATCTTCGCTCTGTTTTTACTTATTAATGTTTGACATTCTGTTCGATAAAGACTACTGAAAATATCAAATTACTGTAAAATTCATTCTGTTTCTCGTGCTTTGTCAATGGAATCAAAAGAATTTCTTTTTTATTCATTATAATGTGGACATTGATTATAGAATTAAAGTGTAATGAATTCAGAGGCACAAAGTATGGCAAGATATCTCAGTGTTGATGGAATTCGAAATAAATTCTTCGATTCACATTTTGTCAAACTCAGCGAAAAAGAGTTTGAAAGTCACTTGAGAACGGAGAAATCGTACTTTCAGATCAGAGGATATACATATTTCTGGGATATATTCATTAATGGAATGAACGAAACGCTTCGTTAGATGTGTGATGCATTGCTAATTTCCAGATCAAATTCTTTGAACTAGAAATGCGGTGGAAATGTAAAACATTTAAGTTACTCAAGCGTGTTTTAGTTTTTTATGAAGAAAAACAAAAGATTTTTGTGTGTCAGCACTTTTCCGTGAAGCATAGAGTAGAATATTTCATTTACATTCAGACATTGAAATTGTGCGTCGCGGACAAGGATAGAAACTTGCTTCCTTCAAAGATCCTAAGCACTTTTTCATCGACTAAGAAGAGATTATCAAAAGATTTTGAAAAATCCCAAAAGTAATATTTTCATTATGTTGAATTGAAATAGAAATTAGTTTTCTATACGTTCTGGTAACCATTTCCGCTCAAATAACCATGAAATCTATTTGAGGAAACTGGCATTTAATTTTTAATTGATCAATTATCAATGTGAGAATAGTATTTTATAACGAGCATTTGCGACTTTTGTAAATGACATAGTAATGAGGTCTAGAAATCCGTAGAAAATCTGGTAAATTATCTATTGAGCTTCATAAGAATCACTTCGTCCTTTTCTCCGAAACTTACTCAGAGTGCGTTTCATGTCATCAGCCTAATTCTGAAATTTTGATTTTTCGTGACGAATGTTCTTGTACTTCTATGTTGCGTATAAACAAAGGAACAAGTCTGCTTAAATCGAGTTCCTCTTTATTTCTATCTACTTTCGACAGCATTGGAACAAAAATATTTGTCTGTTGGATATTTTCTGCGATGCCATGGAGAATGATCTCTAATCTTATTTTGCTGCAATTATCCTAAGAGAATACATTTTTTTATAGATTTTATTGCATTTCGAAGAAAAAAATCAATTAAACTACTTTGTCGATTCCTCATGTCAATATATTAGTATCAAATTTTCAATTCTGCAGTAGTGAAAAAGTCTCGGTGAATCAAATGAGTACATAAATAGGATATTTTTTTCTTAATTCTATTCTAGACTTCATTAGCGTAGTGGTTTTCGGCTTTTGATTACGCGTCACGACCATATCCTTCTTTCTTTTTTTCTAACTAAAGTTGTCGTGCGTTTATTCTTATTAGATTTGCTTTACCAGTTGGAAGTCATGTTCTATCGAATTGAATTTTCTTTGGCACTTATCTTTGAAATTCAAGCTGTTTGTATTTCATTGGTTATTTTCATATACTTTGCGCAAAAACCGAATACTCGCTTAAAACAACAACATCATAGTTGGCTCGTTTTGCTGATTCTCAATTTTTTTCAATTGATTTTCGATTTGCCAGTAGCACTGTCATTTTATTATCGTGGAAGACTTTGGCCGGAATCAGATACTTTCTGTGCCTGGTGGGTTTGGTTAAGTTTCTCTTGTGACACAACAGCGTTGTTTCTTATGGCATGGATATCCATCGAAAGAAACATACTTGTTTTCCATTCACAAAATATGACTCAAGTTGGATGGAAAAAATGGATCCTTCACGTCTTACCTTTGATCATTTGTCTCATATGGGCACCGATTGTGTATTTGATTCTGATCGTTTCCAATTCACAATGTACTAATGTATGGGACTATGGAACACTTCTTTGCGGACCACCATGTTACACTTATACGGGTTTCTTAGGCATCTATGACTTTGTTTTCAATGTATGCATCTCGCTTGGCATTAATATTCTTGTCAATGCATTATTGATCATTCGAGTTGTCAAGGAAAAAATGTCTCATCAACCAGCAATCAATTGGCGACGACATAGAAAAATGATCTTGCAGTTTTGGGCTATCTCTACACTGCATATTTCACTTTGGTCACCACTTGTCATCGTGAGCCTCATTCAAATGACTGCAATGCCTTCATTCATGGCGGATCAATATACAACCTTGGAATACATTCTTTACTACATGCCGTTATTACTACCAATAACATGTTTGTCTGCAATACCAGATTTAGTTAGCAAAATTACGAATCTTGGTTGGAAACGTCGAAGAAATGTAGTTGCAGTGGATGACATGCATGAAACAAGACGACGAACTGCAGTTGTATCCGTTCGACAAACTCTGTAATTGACTATATACGCATATTCTCAATAAATTATAAACATATCTGCAAATGATGTATAGGTTAAGGTTAAAAGCGAGGAGGAAGCGGATTGTGGCTTCTTTTTCATCGTTTATATGCATGCATAACAACTAAGAGAGAAAGGCATGATGTCACTGAAGAATGACACTAACAAAAAATTACATTTGTCGAACATTAATAAATTAAAACGACAGATTCTCTTTAAAACAGAAGTAAATACCAATGTTTCGTGAGCTTATACAACAAAAAATGAAAAGTAAACTTGTGCTTTGTTCTTTATCTGTAAGAAGAATGGAGTAAAAGCATATTTTATGATTACATATGCATACATAATGCAAATGGTTACTAAAGAAATAGAGTGAAAGAATGGTTCACCTACATCTCTTAGTTGTTGTTCTTACTTTCTATCATATAATTCATGCTCATTATATATTATACCATACAAATGATGAGAGTAGTTCTTCATCTGCATTTGTTTGTCTCTATGCTGCTTGGGATATGGATAAATATTTAATTACTCATGCAACCTATATTCGTAATTATTATTTAATTACATATTGTCGCCGATCAAAATTTGATGAAGAATATAGTCAAAATATACGATGGATGAAAATCTGATAACAAAACTTGATGTAAAAACATTAAAACATCATGGTATCATTGGCGAAGATTTATTAGGTTGGTTTTTACCGATGAATATTTCTGAAAAATATGAAATAAGTAACAGAACTTTCTTTTACAATTGTTCATCACCATGGTTTGGTACAAAATGTGAATTTCAATTTTCTTATGATCCATCGATAACATTCAGCGAAATTTTCATTCGACGATCAACACAATCAGAGAACGCAGGTACATGTTATCGATTCATCGAAAATTGCCAGGGAAAATCATGGCTATTCTGTCTTGATTGGCGTGAAATATGTAACAGAAGAATTGATTGTCTTAATAGTGAAGACGAACGATATTGTGAAGAACTCAAATTGAATGAATGTAATGAAAACAAATATCGGTGTCATAATAGTCAATGTATTTCCTAAAAATTTGCATTGGAGTGCGTAAGTAAGTAGAATATTGATTGTTTGGATGGAAAATGACGAAAGGAAAGATTGTTCATATTATATCCTAACAGTTCACCATCATCATATGATTATAAATGTATCTGACTTCGCCCACATTTAATAACAAGCGCAACAAATTGTCCTATGATAACTTTCTTCATACATTCTGTTTACCATTCACTTTCTACGCAAAAGCAATCTACTTAGTCATAATATCTTGGTATACTATAGCGTCATCTGCCCATCGGTTCAATTTCGCTGATCACCTAACGTTCACGATAAAAATAACATTCCAGTTTGTATCGCTTCCCATGTCATGAAAATCGGCGCGATTTTGTCGATTTTCGAAAAAGTTAACGTAAAATCGTAAATAATCAGATATAGGAAAAAAATCACCGATTAATCAGGATTTTCCAGCGTTCATAGAACGGATAATATATACTATAAAAATCGTTGATATATCAGAGCGATTTATCGTCGTTAATCGCCGATTTTTGTAATTAACATTCAATTCATTAATTAATTGAGAAAAAAATTATATTTTGGTAGATTTAGTATTATCTGTCCTTCTCATACATTTTTTTAGCATATTGCTTTTGCTGCAATCCATATAGCTGAACTTCTTTTCTTAACAGAGTCGCTAGTGTGCCTTATTTAACATTGGACGACTTATATAATGATCGAACTTAACAAACGTTTCGTTCATTTATGTCTTTGTCGTTTCATTTTCAGATTGAAAAAAAGGTTTTCCATCGAAGGTAATATGTTTATTTTAGTAGAATATTATTTGATTCCATCTTCCTCGACTTAGATTACATATGATTGCTTTTTTTTATTTCAGATTATTACTGTACTAACTGTATAAGTCTTTGTTAAATATTTCTCTTTTTTGTTGTTTTAAAACTTTAATTGTTTCTTAATTTCTGATCGTGTGGAATCATGTATACATATTTGAATTTCATAATGAATATGAATGACTAAATATATATGCATGAATGAAACTAAACAGGTTCAATCATACCTAGCATACAGAGGATATATCGCATAAATCGATAGAAAAAAAAACACGATAAATCGGCAATTTTTAGCCGATTTTCGTGACATCGGTTTTTTTCTTTTCAGAGATATAACTATAGGCAGTTCATTAGCGATGACGACTGTAAAAAAATATTTTTTGTAAGTTATTAGAAAGTAAACCGCAAAATTATACATCTACCTCTTTTTGTGTGATTCGTAAGTGTATGTGCGTATTTTTGTGTAAACAGAGAGTGCCTTTCATTGTTTGGTTTACGATTAATGGCAAAATCGAGTTCCAACTAATAAGAAAACCTCACTGTTTCGCTCCCATAAGAGTGTGTAACTAAAGTTGACTGTTTTTTTTAATCTGTCGGTGCGAGAAAAATAAGTAAAATTTGTCAGAAAAGAGAAAAAAATTCCCCAACGTAAAGAAGATATTGTTGTTGAGAGCAAACATTCAAGTAGTTTCTCGCGTACGAAATTTTACTTTTCATCGTGCACAACTCAATTTCTGTAGAAATCGTCGATATATGATAACAATATGGTGCGTGAAAGTGACGTGTCTACGACGTCTCGTTGAGACTGGCGACTTAGCCAGGGAACTTAGTATCGAAGAAAGTAGAGTTACCGTACCGAGAAATCAATCCGGACCGAATTTTTTTGCATGGATAAACAACTTCGAAAATGAAAGTGCTGCTAATAGGTTTGCACAACGGTGGGATGGGGAAAAGGTTTGTACCTATGAAATAAAATGTAAAGCGGTGAAGACCAATGAAAAAGGTAGAAGTAGATCGTTATGTCCACCAACTTCTCGACCACAGATGTCTGAAACTCAATCTCATATGAAGCCTCGTCTCGTCTCTGCACAAAAGCCGGCAATGTTTACACCGAGTAAGTCACTCTTCATTGAATATGGTCGTGTAGCACATAGTTTAACTCTGAATTTTTTCTTACATTTGAAGAACATCGTACATTGATATCTCGAGATCAAGAAAGTAGTGACGATGATAAAAATAGCAATAATTACCGCATCACAACAGCAGATTCAGCAACTTCACGTCAATCGCGTCAAAGTGATCGTAATTTTCAATTCGATCAAAGACCTGTCATCCGAGAAATACGTAGTACCAACACGCCTGCTATACATTCGAGACCCTCTGTGTGCTTACCAAGTGATGCTTTTTCAAGAAAAACTGACGAAACTGGAACATGCAATGACGGTACTCACTGCGAAAATTTTGATTGCAAAGCTGACCATCCGATTGGTAGAACAAAGCCATGTAAAAAAGCAGCGAATTGCACAGATACAGAATGCCAATGTTTACATCCTTCAACCCGTCCACCTGTTCGCACCGAATTTGACAATGGTCAAGCGTGGCAGTGTGATGCATTACATTCGGATAATCGATTAAAAGATTGTATATACGGTCTACACTGTTACAATAGTGCATGTACTTGTCTACATCCATCAAACCGAAAAGTATGCTTTTTTGGCGTTGATTGCAAAGATCTCGATTGTTCGGAGAATCATCCGCCGGGACGATCGATGTTATGCGATGAAGGTGTCAATTGTGGTAACTATTACTGTCACAATCTTCATCCTACCAATTGGGATCCATGCCAAGATGGCAGAAAATGCGCGAATCCTGCTTGTCCGCATACAACGCATCCATCCGATCGAGTCTTGTTTGGTGCTTTAAGGTATACCAACGAGAAAGGACCTTTTGAATCATCGAAAACGTTAAAGACATTGGAACAACGTCAAGAAGAAAGGAAGAAAGCAAACCTACCTATATTCGCTTGTCAAAACGAGTTTTGTCAACGATTAAGCAAAGAACGTGTTTTGGTCGTTACAGCTGNTTGTATACGAATGAAATATCCGTTCTTTGACGAATCGTGTCGGGCAATGGCGATCCGAATTTTTCAGCAAAAATCCCATCCGTCGGAGCAAGTTCGATTGCCGAAATCAGGTCAGATTCACTCTCCAATACTGAGGCATAATGTTGCAGCGCAGATGGGAAGAGTCGTGTAATCGAAAGTGGAATTGTCAAAAAGCCAGAACCAGACGTGTCTCGATTTTTGCGAAGAAGTCTCTTATCAGTAACACTAAAAAAATCTATCAGTCAAGATCGTTTTGCAATTTTTCTACTCACAAATAAACATTGGTCGCCCTGTAATCACTCCATGATAGTATATCTCCCGGATTGACATCCCAATCCACCCCGATGGGTTTTTTATTCTTCGGACGAAAGTTGGAAATATCGATTGCTTGGCTCCTTTCACTCGATTTCGATTTAATTGCAGTTGTTGGATTATTCGCAAGATCAAAGAACGACATCTTGACGTACGTACAAGTCTGAAAATAAAGCAATAGTAGTTTAGTACATTGATGAATACTTGTGAGGTCAAAAAATAAGAAAACATCTCATCAGTTGCTGATGATTCATCTCTTCCATTCTGTCACCGTATAATTGAAGACAAACAGAACGCAAGAGACAGTGTGTGTATGTGATTTTATCTATCATTTATCGAAACTTTCACAGAATAGAAAATCAGCAGTGTCATCATGCACTACTCCTCTGAATGTGAATCGTATTCTATTCGAGACTAGAATGAGTTCCTTTCCTTACGAAGGAATTCAGCTTTCTCAAATCTCATAGAATATTTGTATATATAGCCTTGATTTTGTATGCCTTTCACAAGAAAGAAATTTCAGATGAAATTACCTCTGAAATGGTTTCTCGATAAACACAATCGCCGATGTTTTTATTGACGTAAAAAAGATGCCATTTTTCTCCTACATAAATAGTCGAACGTAGTTTTGCTCAAATATGTTGCACGAAAAAAGATGCCGCTTGAATATAGGTCAAAGGAGTATGTGCGTACGATTTACTACAACTGTCACCTATTCTCTCGATTAAATATTTAATTTGAAAACAAATTATTATCAAGTGCAATTATTTATCTATTAAGATAATGTTTTCTTTTGCACAATAGTTAAATACTTTGAAAAAAGTCGATTGAATTATGAATTTGCACCAATGCTTCGAAAAACCTCTCTGATTTTGATGTTACTATTCATTAGTAACACAATTGCGTACAAATGTACCTGTTATTGTCCATATTATGTTGGCCTGATGCATTCCTATGCATGTACAACAGTAGCGTGTAGTCAAGCATGTGTAACATCGCCTTTCGATGCTTGTAAATGGTCGACATCAGTAGTCGGGTAAGGTCAACATTCGTATGTGAATATTTCTATGAGATTTACTTTAGTTATTGTGGAACCAACTCGATCAGCCCGTTGAAAATATTGATCTTCGCTCTGTTTTTACTTTTAAATGTTTGACATTCTTTTTGATAAAGGCTGCTGAAAATATCAAATTATTGTAAAATCCATTCTATCTCTCGCGCTTTGATAACAGAATTAAAAGAGCTTCTTTCTTATACATCACAAAGTGGATATTGATCATAGCATCAAAGTGCAGTGAGTTAAGAGGCGCAAAACATAACAAGGTATTTCAGTACTGATGGCGAAAGTGTTTAAAAGTCACTTGGGGATGAAGAATTTGTACTTTCAGATCAAAGGATATAAATATTTCTCGGGCATGCTCATTGATGAAATGAACGAAACGGTTTGTTAGATGTGTGACGCATCGTTTCCCAGATCAAATTCTTTGAATTAAAAATGCGGCGGAAATGTAAAACATTTAAGTCAGTCAAACGTGTTTTAGTTCATTATTGAACAAAAATAAAAGATTTTTGTGCGTCAGCATTTGTCCGTGAAGCGTAGAATAGGATATTTCATTGTTATTCAAACATTGAAGCTGTGCGTCACGGACAAGAATAGAAATTTCTTTCCTTCAAAGACTCTAAACACTTTTTCATCGACTAAGAAAAGATTATCAAAAGAGTTTCACAAATCTCAAAGGAATAGATTTATTTTGTTAAATTGACGTACAAATTAGTTTGCTAAACGTTCTGATAATCATTTCCTCTCAAAACACTGTGAAATCTATTTGAGGAAACTATGCCATTTAAATTTTAATTGATCAATTATCAACGTGTGAATAGTATTTTATAAAGAGTATTTGTGGCCTTTGTAAATTACGTAGTAATGAGATCGAGAAATCCGTAGAAAGTCTTGCAAATTCTCTATTGAGCTTCGTAAGAGTTACTTCGTCTTTTGCTCCGAAATGTATTCAGAGTGCGTTTCAGGTCATCAGTCTTATCCTTCTAATTCTAAAAGTTTTGTTTTTCGTGACGAATGTTCTTGTGCTTCTATGTTGCGCATAAACAAAGAAACAAGTCTGCTCAAATCGATTCCCTCTTTATTTCTATTTACTTTCGACAGTATTGGAACAAAAAATACTTGTCTGTTGGATATTTTCTGCGACGCCATGGAGAGTGCTTTCTAGTCTTATTTTGTTTTTTATAGATTTTAATCGCATTTCTAAGAAAAAAATCAATTAAACTACTTTGTCGATTCCTCATGTCAATGTATTAGTGTCAAATTTTCAAAATTTTGTAAACATCTCTTCTGCAGCAGTGAAAAAACTTCGATGAATCAGATGGGTACATAAATAGGGTATTTTTTCTTAATTCTATTCCAGACTTCATTAGCGTAGTGGTTTTCTGCTTTTGATTACGCGTCACAGTCATATCCTTCTTTTTTTTTCCTAACTAAAGTTGTCGTGCATTTATTCTTGTTAGATTTGCTTTACTAGTTGGAAGTCATGTTCTATCGAATTGAATTTTCTTTGGCACTTATCTTTGAAATTCAAGCTATTTGTATTTCATTGATTATCTTCATATACTTTGCGCAAAAACCGGCGACTCGCTTAAAACAACAACATCATAGTTGGCTCGTTTTGCTGATTCTCAATTTCGTTCAATTGATTTTCGATTTGCCAGTAGCACTGTCGTTTTACTATCGTGGAAGACTTTGGCCGGAATCAGATGCTTTCTGTGCCTGGTGGGTTTGGTTAAGTTTCTCTTGTGACACAACAGCGTTGTTTCTTATGGCATGGATATCCATCGAAAGAAACATACTTGTTTTCCATTCACAAAATATGACTCAAGTTGGATGGAAAAAATGGATCCTTCATGTCTTACCTTTGATCATTTGTCTCATATGGGCACCGATTGTATATCTGATTCTGATCGTTTCCAATTCACAATGTACTAATGCATGGAACTATGAAACACTTCTTTGCGGACCTCCATGTTACACTTATACGGGTTTCTTAGGCATCTATGACTTTGTTTTCAATGTATGTGTCTCGCTTGGTATTAATATTCTTGTCAATGCATTATTGATCATTCGAGTCGTCAGGGAAAAAATGTCTCATCAACCAGCAATCAATTGGCGACGACATAGGAAAATGATCTTGCAGTTTTGGGCTATCTCTACGCTGCATATTGCACTTTGGTCACCACTTGTCATCGTGAGTCTCATTCAAATGACCGCAATGCCCTCATTCATGGCCGATCAATATACAACCTTGGAATACATTCTTTACTACATGCCATTATTACTACCAGCAACATGTCTGTCTGCAATACCAGATTTAGTTAACAAAATTATGAATTTTGGTTGGAAACGTCGAAGAAATGTAGCTCCAATGGATGATATACATGAAACAAGACGACGAACTGCAGTTGTATCTGTTCGACAGACTCTGTAATTGACTATATACGCATATTCTCAATAAATTAAAAACATATCTGCAAATGATGTATAGGCTAAGGTTAAAAGCGAGAAGGAAGCGGATCGTAGCTTCTTCTTCGTCCTTGATATACGCGCATAACAGCTAAGAGAGAAAGGCATGATGTCACTGAAGAACGACACTAACACAATTTACACTTTGTCGAACATCGATAAATTAGAACGACAGATTCTCTCTAAAACATAAAAAAATATCAATGTTTTCCGAATTTATACAACAAAAATGAAAAGTGTATTGTGCTTTGTTTTCTATCTGTAAGAAGAATGGAGCTAAAGCATATTTTATGATTATATATGCATACATAATGCAAATCATTACTAAAAAAACCAGTGAAACTATGGTTCATCTACATCTCTTAGTTGATGTTGTTGTTCTTACTTTCTATCATACAATTTATGCTCATTATATATTATACAATACAAATGATGAGAATAATTCTTCATCTGCATTTGGTTATCTCTATGCTGCTTGGGATATGGATAAATATTTGATTACTCCTGCACCCTATATTCGTAATTATTATTTAATTCCATATTGTCGCCGACCAAAATTTGATGAAGAACAGTCAAAATATACGATTGATGAAAATATGATTACAGAACTTGATGTAAAAACATTATGGTATCAGTGACGAAGATTTATTAGGTTGGTTTTTACCGATGAATATTGCTGAAAAATATGAAATAGGTAACAGAACTGCCTTTTACAATTGTTCATCACCATGGTTTAGTACAAAGTGTGAATATGAATTTTCTTATGATCCATTGATAACATTCAGGGAAACTTTCATTCGACGATCAACACAGCCAGAGAGCGCAGGCATATGTTATCGATCCGTCGAAAATTGCTAGGGAAAATCATGGCTATGTTGTCTTGATTGGCGTGAAATCTGTAACAGAAGAATTGATTGTCTTAATCGCGAAGGCGAACGATATTGTGAAGAACTGGAATTGAATGAATGTAATGAAAACGAATATCGGTGTCATAACAGTCAATGTATTCCATTAGAATTTGCATTGGAGAGTCTAAGTAAGTACAATATTGATTGTTTGGATGGAAATGACGAAAGGAAAGATTGTTCATATTATCCTAACAGTTCATCATCATCATATGATTATAAATGTATATGACTTCGCCCACATTTAATAACAAGCGCAACAAATTGTTCTATGAGGGTGTGGGTGTGGGTGAGGTTGGGTGAGACTGGGTGAAACTTCTTTTCTCATTGGAATCAGTAGAGCTGCTTGAGCTGTTTGTGGAACAAGTGTTGGAATGTTAGTTGGAAACGAAGAAACGAATCCGTACTGGTTTTCTCGAAATTTTTATGTTTTCACACCACCCAAATTCAGTTTCACGTAGGCAATTTTTGCGAAGAGATTTTTTTTCGGGGAGAAAATATGTTATCCGGTGGACATGAACATAACAAACATATTCCCAAAAAAATTGGTTTTTGAAACGATTTGTTCAAATACGGGACTTGGCAAGAATTACTTTTGGCACTGAGCCGAAAATGCATTAAAAACCGGTTTTTTCAAATTTTGAAATCTTTATAACTCGGCCAAAGAGCATCGGACCCGCGAAATATTTTAACCCTAGACCCTTGGGGATCAACTCTACAAACTGACAAAATTTGAGGGCAGGTTGCAGGGGGGGTATCCCCCCTTAATGGCAAAATCGAGTTCCAACTAATAAGAATACCTCACTGTTTCGATCGCATAGGAGTGTGTAATTGAAGTTGACTGTTTTTTTTTTAATTTGTCGGTGCGAGAAAAATAAGTAAAATTTGTTAGGAAAGAGAAAAAAATTCCCCAACGTAAAGAAGATGTTGTCGTTGAGAGCAAACATTCAAGTAGTTTCTCGTGTACGAAATTTTACTTTTCATCGTGCATAACTCAATTTCTGTAGAAATCGTCGATACATGGTAACAATATGGTGCGCGAAAGTGACGTGTCTACGACGTCTCGTCGAGACTGGCGAGTTAGCCAAGGAACTTAGCATCGAAGAAAGTAGAGTTGCCGTACCGAGAAGTCAATCCGGTCCGAATTTTTTTGCATGGATAAACAGCTTCGAAAGTGAAAGTGCCGCTAATAGGTTTGCACAACGGTGGGATGGGAAAAGGGTTTGCACCTATGAAATAAAATGTAAAGCGGTGAAGACCAACGAAAAAGGTAGAAGTAGATCGTTATGTCCACCAACTTCTCGACCACAGATGTCTGAAACTCAATCTCATGTGAAGCCTCGTCTCGTCTCTGCACAAAAGCCGGCAATGTTTACATCGAGTAAGTCATTCTGCATTGAATTTGGTCGTGTAGCACATAGTTTAACTCCGAATTTTTTCCTACATTTGAAGCACACCGTGCATCGATATTTCGAGACCAAGAAAGTAGTGACGATGATAAACATAGCAATAATTACCGCATCACAACCGCAGATTCAGCAACTTCACGTCAATCGCGTCAAAGTGATCGTAATTTTCAATTCGATCAAAGACCTGTCATCCGAGAAATACGTAGTACCAACACGCCTGCTATACATTCGAGACCTTCTGTGTGCTTACCGAGTTATGCTTTTTCAAGAAAAACTGACGAAACTGGAACATGCAATGACGGTACTCACTGCGAAAATTTTGATTGCAAAGCTGACCATCCGATTGGTAGAACAAAGCCATGTAAAAACGCAGCGAATTGCACAGATGCGGGATGCCGATGTTTACATCCTTCAACCCGTCCACCTGTTCGCACTGAATTTGACAATGGTCAAGCGTGGCAGTGTGATGCATTACATTCGGATAATCGATTAAAAGATTGTATATACGGTCTACACTGTTACAATAGTGCATGTACTTGTCTACATCCATCAAACCGAAAAGTATGCTTTTTTGGCGTTGGCTGCAAAGATCTCGATTGCTCGGAGAATCATCCACCGGGACGATCGATGGAATGCGATAAAGGTGTCAATTGTGGTTACTATTACTGTCACAATCTTCATCCTACCAATTGGGATCCATGCCAAGATGGCAGAAAATGCGCGAATCCTGCTTGTCCGCATACATCGCATCCATCCGATCGAGTCTTGTTTGGTGCTTTAAGGTATACCAACGAGAAAGGTCCTTTTGAATCATCGAAAACGTTAAAGACATTGGAACAACGTCAAGAAGAAAGGAAGAAAGCAAACCTACCTATATTGGCTTGCCAAAACGAGTTTTGTCAGCGATTAAGCAAAGAACGTGTTTTAGTCGTTACAGCTGAAACGGGGAGTGGAAAAAGTACCCAGTTGCCTCAATATGCAGCTGAATATTTCCGTGGGCTCGTTATCTGCACTCAACCTAGAGCACTTGCAGCCGTCGCACTCGCACGTCGTGTTGCCAATGAGTACGATGGAATATCTGTGGGCGAATCGGTCGGTTACGAAGTAGGACGTAGAGGCATTCAGAGCACTACTAACCAAGTACCTGGCACAAGTATCGTTTTCATGACTGATGCTGCTTTGATACAAAAGAGTCAGCTAGACCGTCAATTGAATGACGTGAAAGTTTTAATTATCGATGAAGCTCATGAACGATCACTTAATACTGACATTGTTTTGGGCATAGCAAAACTATTATTGTTCGAGCGACCATCTGAGTTTTACGTAGTTATCGCTTCGGCTACAATCGCACCTGAAAAATTTCTTCGATTTTTTGCTAAACATGATAGTCAAGCACTTTGCGTCGCTGGTCGAGTATATCCTGTTCAAACTGAATATATCCCGAAACCAGATGATTCTGAAGAAGACCATGTAGTGTCTACTTTATTGAAAGTTCATAGTCACCACGAAGGACATACTTTGGTATTTCTTCCAGGTCAACAAGAAATTGAGCAGGCTATTAATCTTTTTACCGCAAGCATACCCGAGAATTGTGTTGCATTACCATTGCACGGATCGCTTTCGCCCGAAGAACAATCTCAAGTTCTCCAGTTCGATGAGAATCCATCTGAACATCGACGACTGGTAATTTTCTGCACTAATATTGCTGAAACATCGCTAACTATTAAAAATACTCGTTTGGTAATCGATTCTGGATTGGCCAAAGAGGCTCGATTCGATCCTCAACGTCGACTTACTATTATCGAGACGGTTCGTATATCGAAATCATCAGCAAACCAACGAACCGGTCGAGCAGGTCGAACAGCAACCGGACATTGCATCCGTTTGTACAAAGAAGATGATTTGCAACGTGATAATATCGAGCCAGAGATTCAACGTTCGTCTCTTGATTCGGTCACCCTACAACTTCTTCGTTTGAAACTCGATCCAGCGTCATTTCATTTTCTGGATCGCCCAAAGGATACAGATTTACGTGCGTCATTTACACTATTAACCGAACTATCATGTTTGAAAGAAAACAATAGAAGACTCACCCGACGCGGTGAGCTTTTCAGCGAACTTGGTCTCGATCCGCGTCTGTGTGCATTTCTAGTCGACACTTATCTGGAACACGGTCCTATCATTGACCTAACTGCCACTATCGTTGCCANTTTGTCAACGATTAAGCAAAGAACGTGTTTTAGTCGTTACAGCTGAAACGGGGAGTGGAAAAAGTACCCAGTTGCCTCAATATGCAGCTGAATATTTCCGTGGGCTCGTTGTCTGCACTCAACCTAGAGCACTTGCAGCCATCGCACTCGCACGTCGTGTTGCCAATGAGTACGATGGAATATCTGTGGGCGAATCGGTCGGTTACGAGGTAGGTCGTAGAGGCATTCAGAGCACTACTAACCAAGTACCTGGCACAAGTATCGTTTTCATGACTGATGCTGCTTTGATACAAAAGAGTCAGCTAGACCGTCAATTGAATGACGTGAAAGTTTTGATTATCGATGAAGCTCATGAACGATCACTTAATACTGACATTGTTTTGGGCATAGCAAAACTATTATTGCTCGAGCGACCATCTGAGTTTTACGTAGTTATCGCTTCGGCTACAATCGCACCTGAAAAATTTCTTCGATTTTTTACTAAACATGATAGTCAAGCACTTTGCGTCGCCGGTCGATTATATCCTGTTCAAACTGAATATATTCCGAAACCAGATGACTCTGAAGAAGACCACGTGGTGTCTACTTTATTGAAAGTTCACAGTCACCACGAAGGACATACTCTGGTATTTCTTCCAGGTCAACAAGAAATTGAGCAGGCTATTAATCTTTTTACCGCAAGCATACCCGAGAATTGTATTGCATTACCATTACACGGATCGCTTTCGCCCGAAGAACAGTCTCAAGTTCTCCAGTTCGATGAGAATCCATCTGAACATCGACGACTGGTAATTTTCTGCACTAATATTGCTGAAACATCGCTAACAATTAAAAATACTTGTTTGGTAATCGATTCTGGTTTGGCCAAAGAGGCTCGATTCGATCCTCAACGTCGACTTACTATTATCGAGACGGTTCGTATATCAAAATCGTCTGCAAACCAACGAACCGGTCGAGCAGGTCGAACAGCAGCCGGACATTGCATCCGTTTGTACAAAGAAGATGATTTGCAACGTGATAATATCGAACCAGAAATTCAACGTTCGTCTCTTGATTTGGTCACTCTACAACTTCTTCGTTTGAAACTCGATCCAGCGTCATTTCATTTTCTGGATCGTCCAAAGGATACAGATTTGCGTGCGTCATTTACACTATTAACTGAACTATCATGTTTGGAAGAAAACAACAGAAGCCTCACCCGACGCGGTGAGCTTTTCAGCGAACTTGGTCTCGATCCGCGTCTGTGTGCATTTCTAGTCGACACTTATCTGGAACACGGTCCTATCATTGACCTAACTGCCACTATCGTTGCCANAGCGTCATTTCATTTTCTGGATCGTCCAAAGGATACAGATTTGCGTGCGTCATTTACACTATTAACTGAACTATCATGTTTGGAAGAAAACAACAGAAGCCTCACCCGACGCGGTGAGCTTTTCAGCGAACTTGGTCTCGATCCGCGTCTGTGTGCATTTCTAGTCGACACTTATCTGGAACACGGTCCTATCATTGACCTAACTGCCACTATCGTTGCCATTTTAACGGCACCTGGATCAATATTTATTATGGGCGGCGCAACCAAAGAACTCAAGCAAGCAGCTCTTGGTCGCGTTTCATTAGGAGCGCAGCAATACGAAAGTGACCTGATTTATTTCACTACGGTTTACAATCAATGGAAGAAAATAGGTGAGGTAGATCTTACGTCTCGTATCTGTTTAAAATGTCAGAAAGTAACTAGCAAACGAGAGCAAGCATGTCGCCCATGCCGCGTTGCGTACAGCTTAGAGAATAATTTAAACAGCAAAGTTCTGTACAATGTGGAGAATTCATCGGATTTTTTTATTAAAATAATCAAAAACACATGTTGGAAACTCAGTCCTGGTTTCTTAACACAAGCGATCGAGAATGACATTATAGGCAGATATTTGCTAAAATATTTTCCTGAAAATTATGGATGTCTTCTCATAGCACACCTACCGAACGAAGGCGTTTATCTACAAAAGAATCAGATTCGAGCACGAGTCACTAGAACAAGTGTTTTTGTCCAACGTCGAATAAACAAAACTCATTTTATCGCTATGTCAATAACTCAATTGCCTAGTAATGACTATGTGATTGAACGTTTACACCCTATTCACCCATCAAACGATAAACTACTTCAAACTTTATCGCCACTGAAAAAATTAAAGAACGTCGGCTGGGAATGGAATATCGAAATACGAAAGAAAATGAAAAACTATGATAAAAAACCGTGGTCGAAATGGCTTGCCTACGAATACGATCAGTATCAGTGCAAATTCACCGTATGGGGTAAACGTACAGACAGTGATGAAATTTGTGGTAGCTTGAAAGTTGTTGCAAAATCCACACGCCTAGATTTATTGGATCGTAATCGTTGCCTTGATTGTGGACCGATTCGAGCGTCATTTAACAGCGGTTTAACTTGTATACGTATCGACACCATATATCATACGACACTTTCGAAAAATCGAATTGACTTGCACCATGTCCCGTGCAAGACATTGGAACAATTCTATGAATGGTTTGGGTCATACGCTGGTTNTAGCTTGAAAGTTGTTGCAAAATCCACACGCCTAGATTTATTGGATCGTAATCGTTGCCTTGATTGTGGACCGATTCGAGCGTCATTTAACAGCGGTTTAACTTGTATACGTATCGACACCGTATATCATACGACACTTTCGAAAAATCGAGTTGACTTGCAACATGTCCCATGCAAGACATTGGAACAATTCTATGAATGGTTTGAGTCAAACGCTGGTTGTCCTCGTCAGACTATTCGAGAGCATAGTTTTCGTTCATGCATTGAACCTAAAGCAGCGAGCAATGGTTACGAAGCGCCACCTTGCTTCGTTATGCTCGGATCTGCCGATGCTTTCACTCGAGTTATGAAAGATTTACCAAAATACTATATTAATCCTCATCAAACTGGTGTATTTGATTGCGTTCATATGCCTGAAAAGACTACATGGGGTCGTCAGTTAATACTGAAAGTTCAAGCAGATAAATCAATAAATGAAGAACAAGTCAAAACAATCCTAGGCAGTTCCATTGTAGATTGTAAGCGGCAAGGCAAAAAAGGCTTATCTGTCTTACATCTGACGAATTTACCAGCTGACATCGAAGAGCAACAAGTCAGAAAACTTCTCGGACCCGATTATGATCCTCAACACATTACTATTTTGCGTTCTGATCCTAATAATTATAAAATAGGCAGCACTACCGTCCGTATCACTTTCGATGATCGGCAGCAATGCAATCGAGCGTGTCAATTACTCGCAAATGAATTATGCAAGGAAACACACTTGATCACGATCTTTTCGCAGAAACACCAAAGGTATACGAAGATCTCTGTTAATCCCACCTGTGAAAGATTACAAGTAGAACCTTCCGAATTTCTGATAACGGCAAGGAGTCGAAAGGATGCACATGATATTTATTCGAGAGTATGGCCTTTTTGGACAGTACGTACCTCAGCATGTGTTACTGTCACACATTTAGAACTCTATCCAGATCTCGACAAGTCAATCTCGTATATATGTAACAAGTTTCACGTTCGTGAAGAACATCATCCTCTGCCGCAGCGCGGTGATTATCAAGCTGCGCGTTATTATTTTTCGGACGCTGTCCCGTCTGCAACTGCTCTTGCTGCAGCCATGCTCTATCAAATAACATCGCCGATTGCCATTAAATTAATTGATAATCGGCAAAGATATCTGTTCAAAGAACTTTTCGATCAAAATAGAATACAAGCGTGGACGAAAGAACTGAAATTATCGTGCGAAGAAAAAGATAAATATGGCGCTATTGTAGAAATTTGTGGACCGCAAATCGAACAAGGTCAATTAATGCGTCGTATTGGCGACTACGCAGACGAATTTGATCAGCGGTTCATTGTTTACGATTTGAATGCTACAACTGTCGGTTATTTCGGTCGTCAGAAAGCTGCCGATGTGAAATTACAAGAAATCGATAAAAAGTATCAATCTAAAAGTTGCAGTGTCGTTCTTGATCGTCGAACAAGTTCCATCATATTTTATGCGCAGCCAAACGCAACAATAGAAGCAGTTACCACTTGTAAGACCGACATCGAACAATTACTGAAGATGTTCGTTAACATAAATGACGACAATGGTTCAGAAATGTCTGATATAACTTATCAACAAGATTGTACACGTGAATGTTCGTTTTGTGAACAGAAAAGAATTGCCACTCGAACATTTCGTATATGTGGTCACGCCTATTGTCGATGTGCGGTGAGCAAATTGAAGAAATTGCCGTTGAGTTGTCCAAGATGTGAACGGAATATTCATATTCAAGATATCAACGAGATGTTCTGTAGTAATCGTGGCGACTTAGTTGAATTATGCAAAGTTGCTATTCAAAACTATATTAATTGTCCTACCAATGCGACAGACAAAGATCTTTTATTTTGCCCGAATGAGTCGTGTGAAGGATTAATCATTCGTAGCAAAGATTATCAAACATGTCTTACTTGTGGACGTGGTGTCTGCGCGAAATGCAAACTAATCGACGATGAATTGCACGAAAATCGTACGTGCGTCGAACGTGAACAATTGAGAAAAGAGAAAACAGAATTTTTTCCACAACTTTTCAAAGATGTCAAAGAATTTGTTGAGGACAATTGGCCACCCGCATTGCCACGTATTGTCGGTATTATTTGCAATCCGTATCTCGAACAACCATCAAAAAGTCCATCGTTGAGATGTTTTTATGAAGGCGTTCGTGAACTGGGATGTCAACCACCACCTGATATAAGCCAAGGTTTCTTTGGTTTTCATGGTACATCAGCGAAAGCCGTGGAATCGATTTGTTATTCTGGTTTCGACCCTAGTCGACGTTCAGGTCAAGTCTATGGAAGTGGAGAATACTTCGGTGTTAAAGCAACTATTTCACATGGCTATTCCATCAAGGATAATCCATCGTCTGAAAGTTATATGATGATTGTCGCTTATGTTCTGAAATGTGATCGAGTCAAAACCCAGAAAGATTTTTGCTATGTAGTGAATAATCCAACTGATTGGAAGACTGCGTTTAATCTACCGGTAGCTGTAATTACATATGGAAAAAAGGCGGAAAATAAGTTGAAATTTTCGTTTACTCTCAGTTCAACGTGTACAAGTCAACTTCCAGAAACCAGCTGTTTGAAGACATGGACATCACCTTTCCGCTGGGCTTGGCGCAAAGACGATCGGACATTCGAGCCGTACAATGACAAGATCAATCAGATACTGGAAGAGTCTTACGAAAAATGGAAACTTCACAAAGGCCCATCATCCTTCGTCACACCACCACTTATTCGTTATATCGATGATCTTCCGCAAACGTATCAAATTGACTTCGCAGCAAATCAACAAACTAATATGAAAACTCATTTTCCACGTAATATCGAACGAAGCCGTCTGGAAGACTCGAAACTTAATGTCAAAGTACGATGGTTCTACCAAAATGAACACAAACTATGGACACCTTACGAAACTATGGTACAACAAAACATTGAGAACGCCTATCAAGCCTATGTAAAAGGCGATGGTTCGAGTAAATTCCGTGTTCAATTTCCTGGTCGACCGGAACTATATGAAATCAATTTTGTCATGGGCATACAAACCAATACGGTCTCGAATGAACCACGACAGATAAAACGTGAATGAACAAGTTTTATGAAAGAATTTTGAAACTACTTTTTTTAATTAATAAAAATCATTTGAAAGCTGAATATTATGCATTTTGAGAGGGAAAAATGCTCAAGTAGATTGTTAATCATGGTGATTTTTCTGCTTTGAAATTGTCAGAAGCACCGAAGTATCCAATTTCATGAAAATGATTTTGAAAGTAAACTTTATTTTTATACTTTTATAACTAGTCATGGTAGCTCGGAATTAGCCGAGTTGGAGGGGGAAAAGTGATCGGACGCTAACTAGGGAAACGCGGAATAAGTTTATGAGTTCATTCAAGCAAGTTCAACGAGAGGCATTGATTGATTTATATCCATGACACTCAATTTGACCACACTAAGAGCGGCCGATCCAGCTCGTGGTGTTTCTGTTGGTAATGGCGAATTAAGGCGAGTGATCGATGTTGTTTCCGATGCCGAAGTCACTTGATTGTTTTCAGCACTGGTTTCATTTGCTGAAGCCGTTGAACATTTGTTCATTTCTGGATCATTGAATAAGCGACGATGTTGAATACCTTTCTTGTATTTGAAATAAGCAAAAACTGTTGCACCGACGAGCGCTATCNAAAGATTACAAGTAGAACCTTCCGAATTTCTGATAACGGCAAGGAGTCGAAAGGATGCACATGATATTTATTCGAGAGTATGGCCTTTTTGGACAGTACGTACCTCAGCATGTGTTACTGTCACACATTTAGAACTCTATCCAGATCTGGACAAGTCAATCTCGTATATATGTAACAAGTTTCACGTTCGTGAAGAACATCATCCTCTGCCGCAGCGCGGTGATTATCAAGCTGCGCGTTATTATTTTTCGGACGCTTTCCCGTCTGCAACTGCTCTTGCTGCAGCCATGCTCTATCAAATAACATCACCGATTGCCATTAAATTAATTGATAATCGGCAAAAATATCTGTTCAAAGAACTTTTCGATCAAAATATAATACAAACGTGGGCGAAAGAACTGAAATTATCGTGCGAAGAAAAAGATAAATATGGCGCTATTGTAGAAATCTGTGGACCGCAAATCGAACAAGGTCAATTAATGCGTCGTATTGGTGACTACGCAGACGAATTTGATCAGCGGTTCATTGTTTACGATTTGAATGCTACAACTGTCGGTTATTTCGGCCGTCAAAAAGCTGCCGATGTGAAATTACAAGAAATCGATAAAAAGTATCAATCTAAAGGTTGCAGTGTCGTTCTTGATCGTCGAACAAGTTCCATCATTTTTTATGCGCAGCCAAACGCAACAATAGAAGCAGTTACTACTTGTAAGACCGACATCGAACAATTACTGAAGATGTTCGTTAACATAAATGACGATGATGGTTCAGAAATGTCTGATATAACTTATCAACAAGATAATACGCGTGAATGTTCGTTTTGTAAACAGAAAAGAATTGCCACTCGAACATTTCGTATATGTGGTCACGCCTACTGCCGATGTGCGGTGAGCACATTGAAGAAATTGCCGTTGAGTTGTCCAAGATGTAGACGGAATATTCATATTCAAGATATCAACGAGATGTTCTGCAGTAATCGTGGCGATTTAGTTGAATTATGCAAAGTTGCTATTCAAAACTATCTTAATTGTCCTACCAATGCGACAGACAAAGATCTTTTATTTTGCCCGAATGAGTCGTGTGAGGGATTAATCTTTCGTAACAAAGATTATCAAACATGTCTTACTTGTGGACGTGGTGTATGCGCGAATTGCAAACTAATCGACGATGAATTGCACGAAAATCGTACGTGCGTCGAACGTGAACAATTGAGAAAAGAGAACACAGAATTTTTTCCACAACTTTTCAAAAATGTCGAAGAATT
The DNA here is from genome assembly GCA_905250025.1 of Adineta ricciae. Lineage (NCBI taxonomy): Eukaryota > Metazoa > Rotifera > Eurotatoria > Adinetida > Adinetidae > Adineta > Adineta ricciae. The sequence goes on along the minus strand of CAJNOJ010000312.1, from coordinate 49,523 downwards.
TGTTAAGGACAATTGGCCACCAGAATTGCCACGTATTGTCGATATTATTTGCAATCCATATCTCAAACAACCAAATACTCCGTCGTTGACATGCTTTTATGAAGGCGTTCGTGAACTGGGATGTCAACCACCACCTGATATAAACCAAGGTTTCTTTGGTTTCCATGGTACATCAGCGAAAGCTGTGGAATCGATTTGCTATTTTGGTTTCGACCCTAGTCGACGTTCAGGTCAAGTCTATGGAAGTGGAGAATACTTCGGTGTTAAAGCAACTATTTCACATGGCTATTCCATCAAAGATAATCCATTGTCTGAAAGTTATATGATGCTTGTCGCTTATGTTATGAAATGCGATCGAGTCAAAACTCATAAAGATTTTTGCTATGTAGTGAATAATCCAACTGATTGGAAGACTGCGTTTAATCTACCGGTAGCTGTAATTACATACGGAAAAAAGGCGGAAAATAAGTTGAACTTTTCGTTTACTCTCAGTTCAACTTGTACAAGTCAACTTCCAGAAACCAGCCGTTTGAAGACATGGACATCACCTTTCCGCTGGGCTTGGCGCAAAGACGATTTGACATTCGAGCCGTACAATGACAAGATCAATCAGATACTGGAAGAGTCTTACGAAAAATGGAAACTTCATAAAGGCCCGTCATTCTTCGTCACACCACCACTTATTCGTTATATCGATGATATTCCGCAAACGTATCAAATTGACTTCGCAGCAAATCGACAAACTAATACGAAAACTCATTTTCCGCGTAGTATTCAACGAAACCGTCTGGAAGACTCGAAAATTAATGTCAAAGTACGATGGTTCTACCAAAATGAACACAAACTATGGACACCTTACGAAACTATGGTACAACAAGACATTGAGGATGCCTATCAAGCCTATGTAAAAGGTGCTGGTTCGAGTAAATGGTGTGTTCAATTTCCTGGTCGACCGGAACGATATGAAATCAATTTTGTCATGGGCATACAAACCAATACGGTCTCGAATGAACCACGAGAAATAAGACGTGAATGAACAAGTTTTATGAAAGAATTTTGAAACTGCTTTTTCTAATTAATAAAAATCATTTGAAAGCTGAATATTATGCATTTTGAGAGGGAGGAATGCTCAAGTAGATTATTAATTATCGTGATTTTTCTGCTTTGAAATTGTCAGAAGCACCGAAGTATCCAATTTCATGAAAATGATATACGAAAGTAAACTTTATTTTTATACTTTTATAACTAGTCATGGTGGCTCGGAATTAGCTGAGTTGGAGGGGGAAAAGTGATCGGACGCTAACTAGGGAAACGCTGAATAAGTTTATGAGTTCGTTCAAGCAAGTTCAACGAGAGGCATTGATTGATTTGTATTCATGACATTCAATGTGACCACACTAAGAGCGGCCGACCCAGCTCGTGGTGTTTCTGTCGGTAACGGCGAATTAAGGCGAGTGATCGATGTTGTTTCAGATGCCGAAGTCACTTGATTGTTTTCTGCACAGGTTTCATTTGCTGAAGCCGTTGAACATTTGTTCATTTCTGGATCATTGAATAAGCGACGATGTTGAATACCTTTCTTGTATTTGAAATAAGCAAAAACTGTTGCACCGACGAGCGCTATCGCAAGAGGTAAACCGACTGCAAGTCCGATGATCAATGGTGTATTTGTTTGGGAGACTTCTTTGGTTGGAACGTCGTACGAACGACCATTGATGACAATTTCAGTTGTTGTCAGATCGGAGACTGCATCATTATTGGATTGAACAGCTTGCACCGCATAGGACGTATTTTCCGGTACCGAATCGACCACAAACGACGACTTGACACTTCCTGTAACAAATGATCTTGAAAACAATTAACCAAAAGTTAGAATTCTTACCTTTGTAAATTGTTATATCGCTGATAATCGGTAATCGAATACTGATTAAGTAATTGTAAATAACTGCTCGCTTGATTTCCAGCAATCGACTTGTGTTCAACGCATCATAATCACCATTAAAATGTATATACGACACTGGTTCACCAACATCGGTAATTAGTGTAGTGTCGATCGATTTCACCAAGATTCCATTCGATGGAATGGTAAATGAGTACTCTCCGTTCGATGATTTGACTGTTATGTTCAGAATATACATTCCAATGTGAGTAATAGCGAGATTCGTAACTGTGATAATTCCGGTATTTGGATCGATACTGATCGTTGATGACGCGTTTGTAAGCAATGAACCTTGAGGATTGTATTCTGGTAGTTTATATAAGGAAATAGTTGCTGACCATTGAAGATTTCTCCAACTGATGTTTTGGATTGGATATAACGACACACTATCCGTAATCACAGCAGAATAATTAAATGTTTCGTTGACTGACACGACGGATTGTTGGCTCACTACTTTTCCTGATAGTGTCGCGCGCGTTACCGTTAACGATGACCCAGACACAATTAAATTAGCGGAAGCAACGAATGAACTAAAACGAAAAGTAATCGAATTTATTGCCACTGAGTAATTATAAAGCTCTACCTGCTAACGCCATTGGGTAAGATAAAGGAAAATTGCACTTGAAAGTTTCCCATCGATGGAAATGCGAGCGATGAAAATTGAGCTTGTCCATCGGCATAATTAGCAACTGCGCCAAGAAGCGATACACCTGACGATCCAATGATCGTCGCTTGGATTTGCCATGGTTGGTCGATGGAACCTAGTTTCTTAATGACATTTCCGGATGAATCGTATGCAACAATGATTGGCTGGATTTGACATGGACTCTGCTCGCGACATGATGATGGCAATTGAAGGATTTTGATGTGATCGATTATACTCAATGGAACAGAAGTTTCATTCAAAGGTTCTTGAACACTGAAACTTAGTGGAGCTACGCCTCCTAATGATGGATTTGCTGACCAAGATGATTGTAAATCTCCACACTGGTAGCGATTGATAATCGAGGATGTAATGTTCGATAAAATTGCCGTTTGATTCGATGTGTTAGCTGTCAGATTAGTTGCTGGATCAAAACGCAGTTCGATTCTTAGTGTAAATGTCGAAACTTGTCGACGATAGACTCGACTAAATAAAAGATGCAATTATCTTGGCATGAAAAGGTGAGTAATTCATTGACAAACCTGTTATTGTTAGCTGAAATTATATTCACACGTCGAATCATATCTGAACTGACGCCAAGAAGAGCAGCCAGATTCGAAACGAGATTTGACGAATAGAATGACGAAATTGATACTGCCGGAAGATTAAAACTGAGAACAAGCAATTCTGAGATCTTCAAATCAATCACTGTTACGCCATCGATGATAAACGACGCCATCTGAGTTGTTCTAAAAGTTTCAAATAGAATCTTAAGACAACAAATCGTCTATTACAATACCGATTGAAATAATTCGAACCAACTGACGATGAATAAGACAATGTACTAGCTTGATCAGTTAACATCAGCGTATTTGTAAAAGCTGGATCACGGTTTGTTGGTGCGACATAGATTCCGTTAGCATAGACATCAATTTGTTGCAAAGAACTGTAATACAGAGCTAAGGAACTGATGATTCGTGCGTCACTATTCAGTATGCGAAATCGTATTTGATTTGGCGGTGTACTCGATAAGTAAATGTCATAATGGTGCTGACTTTCGATCAACGCCATAAATGTGGAGATTCGTTTTTGACAGGTGTATCCATTGCACCAACCATGATCTTGTGGACCGTTGATTAGATCAATGTATCCATTATCAGACATGACAGCAATGGGAGAGAGTCGTCGTGTTTCCGTATCGGAATCCATACTTTCAATGATTAACATTCGATATTGTGTACGATTTCGACATAGATACATTTGCCATAATGGTTGGTAACTGCATGTTGTATCGAGACTGATGCCGCGGTGTGGATATGTTTGATTAATATTGATCATTTGCCCGTTTGAACCACTTAATACTACTGATGGAATGCGATAATCTCCGACACCATGTGTTTGATCACCTACACAGACAGAGAATTCGAAATAATTCTCGAGATATTAGCTTTCTTTACCCCAATCGTAATCTGCTTGCGAGATAATACTCGATGGTTGACCAACGAGCGTACCATCTGTATCGATAAGTAAATTCTTTTTCAAACCATCACAGTCCATATCTTAAATTAAAAGTGAACGAAATCACAAAAATTAATTTAAACAATCAAAAACTTACCAACACAATCACTTGGGTCAACAACATCAAGATTTGGTCGGCCATTGAATATAAGATTATCTTGTGAAACATTATACAGCGAGATCAAACTGGTTAGCACCGGAAATTGCCCGTCATCGTCATGTTGTGCAACTTGGATGGCGATGTCTCGACGTGAACAGATATCGTTAAAATACGCGAATGTGACATTGTTAATTTTCATCACACCGTCAACTAGAAATCAATCGAATAGAATAAGTCTTTTTGTTTTATGCCTAAATATACGCACTGCATGGATAAGCATCAATATTCGTCCATGGATGTCTTGGCATCATATTGTCACCACCGGATATGAATGGAAAAACAATGCCTGATCTGCCACCGGCATCACCGTTATTTGATGTTGCCGAAACTGATGGAATGGCTGTTTGAGCGTATACCAAATTATTCGAAGTAGTGTCGAGAAGATCATTACAATCATTGGGTGTGATACTACCAATGACTAATGAATTTTGCACGATGATAGAGTTATTTGCAGGTACGTGTGTTAATGCTAATTGAAATTTGAGAATTAGTTGAGATTTTCTAATTGAAAGTATATAAATAAGTCTTTACCCGAAGGTCCGATAACAAATGCTAAAATTCCAACACTTCCGTCAACAACTGTACATGAATCGACAATAATATTTCGCCGTGTGTTGATATAGAGACCATAGTACCATGCTTTGTATGTTCTATCAGAAGAAAAGATTTAATTTGACGCGAAATAGATATATCAACTTACGTAAATCCACTGAAGAGAACGCAATCTAAAAATAGAATACAATTTGAAATAAATGTTCATTGTATTGAAAAGCAAACCTGTGTCATAACTGAATCCCGGATCCACAGGCCAAATCGCAGCACCAGCCATGGCTGAGTGTGCTTCGTTGTTTGCATAGAGATTTGTTATGTTTGATGACACCACCGTGCCTGGACATGCATCACCTTGAATGCGATACGCTATACGTTCAACACCGGCAACCAAATTATTCTAAAAAGAAAGTCGATGTTTCTCTATCGACCAAATCGGCATTTTATACCGTCATAACAACACTAGTGGCATCTCGAGACATGATAGCACCATCGTAATTAATATCAAATGCTGCATAAGCAGGTTGGGCTGTACCAGACCAATAAACAGTCGAGACAAGANGATACTGCCGGAAGATTAAAACTGAGAACAAGCAATTCTGAGATCTTCAAATCAATCACTGTTACGCCATCGATGATAAACGACGCCATCTGAGTTGTTCTAAAAGTTTCAAATAGAATCTTGAGACAAAAAATCGTCTACTACAATACCGATTGAAATAATTCGAGCCAACTGACGATGAATAAGACAATGTACTAGCTTGATCAGTTAACATCAGCGTATTTGTAAAAGCTGGATCACGGTTTGTTGGTGCGACATAGATTCCATTAGCATAAACATCAATTTGTTGCAAAGAATTGTAATAAAGAGCTAAGGAGCTGATGATTCGTGCGTCACTATTCAGTATGCGAAATCGTATTTGGTTTGGCGGTGTACTCGATAAGTAAATGTCATAATGGTGATGACTTTCGATCAACGCCATAAATGTGGAGATTCGTTTCTGACAGGTGTATCCATTGCACCAACCATGATCTTGTGGACCATTGATTAGATCAATGTATCCATTATCAGACATGACAGCAATGGGAGACAGTCGTCGTGTTTCCGTATCAGAATCCATACTTTCAATGATTAACATGCGATATTGTGTACGATTTCGACATAGATACATTTGCCATAATGGTTGGTAACTGCATGTTGTATCGAGACTGATGCCACGATGTGGATATGTTTGATTAATATTGATCATTTGCCCGTTTGACCCACTTAATGCTACTGATGGGATGCGATAATCTCCGACACCATGTGTTTGATCACCTACACAAACAGAGAATTCGAAATAATTCTCGAGATATTTGCTTTCTTTACCCCAGTCGTAATCCGCTTGCGAGATAATACTCGATGGTTGACCAACGAGCGTACCATCTGTATCAATAAGTAAATTCTTTTTCAAACCATCACAGTCCATATCTTAAATTGAAAGTGAACGAAATCAGAAAAATTCATTTTAAGAATCTAAAACTTACCAACACAATCACTTGGGTCAACAACATCAAGATTTGGTCGGCCATTGAATATAAGATTACCTTGTGAAACATTATACAACGAGTTCAAACTGGTTAACACTGGAAATTGTCCGTCATCGTCATGTTGTGCAACTTGGATAGCGATGTCTCGACGTGAACAGATATCGTTAAAATACGCGAATGTGACATTGTTAATTTTCATCACACCGTCAACTAGAAATCAATCGAATAGAATAAGTATTTTTGTTTTATGCTTAAATATACGCACTGCATGGATAAGCATCAATATTCGTCCATGGATGTCTTGGCATCATATTGTCACCGCCGGATATGAATGGAAAAACAACACCTGATCTGCCACCGGCATAACCGTCGCTTGACGTTGCCGAGACTGATGGAATGGCTGTTCCAGCATACACCAAATTATTTGAAGTAGTGTCGAGAAGATCATTACAATCATTGGGTGTGATGCTACCAATGACTAACGAATTTTGCACGATGATGGAGTTATTGGCAGGTACGTGTGTTAATGCTAATTGAAATTTTGAGAATTAGTTGAGATTTTCTAATTGAAAGTAAATAACTCCTTACCCGAAGGTCCGATAACAAATGTTAAAATTCCAACACTTCCATCAACAACTGTACATGAATCGACAATAATATTTCGACGTGTATTAATATAGAGACCATAATACCATGCTTTGTATGTTCTATCAAAAGAAAAGATTTAATTTGCCATGAAATAGATATATCAACTTACGTAAATCCATTGAAGAGAACGCAATCTAAAAATAGAACGCAATTTGAAATAAGTGTTCACTGTATTGATAAGCAAACCTGTGTCATAACTGAATCCCGGATCCACAGGCCAAATCGCGACACCAGCCATGGCTGAGTGTGCTTCGTTGTTTGCATAGAGATTTGTTATGTTTGATGGCACCGCCGTGCCTGGACATGCATCACCTTGAATGCGATACGCTATACGTTCAACACCGGCAACCAAATTATTCTAAAAAGAAAGTCAGTGTTTTTTCATCGAAGAGATTAATATTTTATACCGTCATAACAACACTAGTGGCATCTCGAGACATGATAGCACCATCGTAATTAATATCAAATGCTGCATAAGCAGGTTGGGCTGTACCAGACCAATAAACAGTCGAGACAAGATTGTGATCAATAATATTATTCTGTCCGGTTGTTACAATGCCAGATTGATAGGTGTTATAAACGACATTATTGGTGATCGGTACACCATTTGTATCCCACAAACCGATTCTACATTGAAGAAAAGTTTGTTTCATATTGCTAACTCTATTTCGTTTGAATAAGTCTTACGCTGAATAAGATCCACCATCGAATGAACATGAATCAACATAAGTTGGCCGAGAAGCATTCCAATCGCCGAGATTGTACATATGAATGCCTTCGCGTTTGTCTTCATCCGCTGCATCAACGAATTGTCCATAGCCGATAAATTGTGTATCGGAAAGTCGGGCGAAACCTTTATAATATGTATACAGAGATTCATTTGCAACTGAATCCCAAACATTTGTTGCATAGTCACTAATATAAATTCGGAAACCAAATAAACTTGTTGAAGGATTCTGATTGATGACTCGAATATTTCTGGTTAACAGACCAACAGCAGCAGCAATATGAACTGTTTGTCCATTTGCATAAACTTCTTTTATAACAATATGTGTATAACTGAGCGAGTTGACTGTCGTTATGGTCATTCGATTAGAACTAATACTCGCGATTTGGTGTCTTTCGGTATGTGAAAGACTATTATCCGTTGTTGTCACAATGATTTCGTCTCCGACGTTCCAGTCAACTGGTTCGCTTAAAACGAGATTTTTCTGATTCGATGCGGCTGTTGTAGCAAGACGTGTCCAAGAGACGTTTCGTGGTATACCATGAAGGTCAAGGCCACCCAGCACGCCAATGACTGTTGGTCCAACTGATCCAGCATTGTTTGGCAGAAGAACGTTTACAGATGAACTACCACGAATGATGATATCAACATTTGATGTTAATGGATTATTAGGCCAACCTAATTACTCAAGAATACGTTCATTCCGATGCAAAAAATCAGTTTCTTACCAACGATCAACTGACCACCATTGATAAGAATACTATTCACGTTCAATGTGTTATTCATACCCTAAAGAAATGCATTTTGAATGAAAATCAACAAATTCAAAGTTACTTGTTCGAATTCCAAAACACCATCAATACGTAATGAAAGAATAGATGGCAATGGATAATCAACAACAAGCCAGATACCTTGTGGAATGTAAATATCCATGTTATTTCCGGGTTTAACACTTCCTATTTAATTTAAAGCAGACAAAATTAATTAGAAGAACGATTCAATAGACTTGAATACCGTATCCCCCATAGCCTTGTGTCGCAAATGACCAATCAGAGTCGTTGGACCAATACAGAGCATTTGCTGGACGTGCTGTTGCAGGAAGTTGTAAGCCGGGTGAGACTGGATACTGACAGTTTGGATAACGACATTTGACCGCACTCAATGACAATGATACATCGATCGTACCAACATTTGATGATGGATTTTTAACTAAAAATCTTTTTTTTTAACGAAAGAAGCTTATTTTGAGAGAAAACAAGCGTACCAATATACGAGAATAATGCTGTTGCATTGTCATAATACCAATCGCCATTGTTATTTGTCAAGCCTGATAATGGTTTGGATGATTGTGTCGCCAATGAGGATGAAGTTGTATATACTTGGTCTGGGATGTAATCCATTCTTTGCTGAATGATCAAGTAATCTCCAGGCGATAAACTGTAAACGACGCCTGTGTAGGATAGATTCGTTGTGCTCTATTGAATAAACGAAAGAAAAGCTTATAAGGGAGAAAGAGGAAGGGATAAGAGTTGAGATTACATTTTCGTTTTCGAATTGAAAAGTATACGTCTGCTGTGAACGTAATGTCATCATATAACCGTTTGGATGAGTTAATCGCTTGTGAAGAGATGGAACATCAGTGACATGATTTGCTGAATCAGATACAAACAAGGTTTCACCATTTTGATCGAGATTCGCTTGATTGAATGCAAATCGTAACCAGTTGCCTAATGATGATGGACATGTGATAGCATTAACGAAATGTGGAGTTGGTTGACAAGCAGTTGACGTATTCCAGAGACCATCGGGTGCCATGATCGTTGCTCCAGAAACACCTCCTAACGTTCCATCTTCATCGAGATACAAGCCATCATACGACCAGCGAAATTNCCTGAAAAAAGAAACTTACGGAAAATTTGTTCCTGTGATGGTCAGTGTTGTTCCGCCACCAGTTCCACCGCGAATTGGACTAACCGATGATACTGTCGATGTTAAACTATTTCGATAGATAAATGAACTTGTCTGTGTGAGACCATTGACAGTCACACTCAATGTACATGTTGTATCCGATGATGAGAGTGTTTGAGATGGTGTCAAACAGGTGATTTGATTATTCGATACAATTGACTGAATCGCACATACCTGATTGCATATTGTAACGGCCACAGTTGACTGACTCAGTCCATCGCCAATTATGGTTATTATTTGTCCACCTCCGTAACTACCTTGATTCGGTGTAACATTAGTTAGTTGAAGAGAATATGTAAATTGAATGTTAGAATTTGAGATACCAATGGATGAGACTTGAACAATGACTGGATGATTTCCAGCTGGTATTGATGGAATTGTACAAGTGATTGATGACGATGTTACACTGACAATTGTTGCAGATACTCCTCCGATAGAAACATTGCTTTGTCCTGTAATAAAATTTGATCCGCTGATTGTCAATGATTGAGAGGCACTTCCGCTTGTTGGACTAATTGATAAAATAGTCGGCGTTATTGATGAACTATATTGGATTGATAGTGTTGATGGATATGTGATATTATTGGATACAATATTGATTATTGATGTAGATGGATTGCTGTTTTGCGCAGGTGATATGCATTCAATGTGAGATGCATCGATTGAAACAACTGTACATGGATTTGAACCAATTTTGACTATACTATTGGATGAAAATCCATTTCCGTATATGGTTACTAGTGCGCCACCATTTGTTCCAATACTTGCGGGAAATTCGCTGGTTAAACTTGCTGTCGATGTTAGAGAGACTGACGATACAACATTTCCAATACCTAAAAGAAGACGAGAGGATTTTGGAAGATTTGTTTCTTCTTTTTTATTGAAAATGGATTACCATCGATTGATGCAATGATTGGATAAGTTCCGACTTCGACATGATCGATGTTACAGAGAATGGTTGAGTTTGTCATCGATGTTACATTGCACGAGTGATTGTTGATGGTCACATGAACATTGGAAACAGAAATCGAATTCACCGATTGTAAGTTTTGACCAGTTAATGTCAATGTTGTCGGACCGCTAATCGATACTGGATTAACAGATAGAATCGAAGGTGTAGCACTTGATGACCACCGATACGTGCAGGATGCTGGTGAACAAATAACTGAATTTGTACCTATTAAGATCGTTATTGGAATATTCTGATCGAGATATGCAGAAACTGGCAACGAAGGGATTGTTAATGTTATTTGAGAATATGTTATTGTAGATATGCTTGTGTATTCAATACTGCCGAATATAACACGGGTATCACTTGGAACAAATCCATCTCCGGATATTGTTACGACAGTACCACCATTGATTGAACCTTAATGAACGAAAAAAAAACAATCCCGAAAGATGAATGATAATGAATCGATAGGAATCTACCTTGTGTTGGTGAGATTTGATTAATAATTGCTTTGAATTGAAACTGTAACAGTCCATTATTGATTAGATAACCTTGTCGATCTCGAGAGACTTGAACACTCTGTTCCGTTTTGCCATTAAGTGACGAACTATTACCAATTCGACAGATGATTTGTGTGGAGGTTGAACTTATGATTGGGGAATCGTATTTCGACCCAATCTGAACTATATTTTCACATGGTGTTGAACTAAAACCTGTTCCAGTAATGGTAATTGCTGTTCCTGCGCTTCCAGCTACCGGAGAAATAGATGTCACTGATCCTATTGTACATGGAGTAGCTAAAAATTCCAGTGCATTGCTTGAGGGAACTGTTTGAGAACACGAGGATGGATTAAGTAATGAACTTGAACCACACGATGAAGTAGGGATGGAATCTAATTACAAATGAAACAGATTCGAAAAGATAATGAATAAATGTTGAATTACTCGTTGATGAACAGTACAATCGTTGACCTGTGTAAGCAAATGATGGCGAGCACCATGATTGTGTATCGTTAACTGTTGTACATGATGTATAATTCATTCCATTGTATGTAAATGGAAATGCACAGGATTGAGCTAGATGGATTGAAAGAAACGATACAAACTAAATCAGATTTCGGTTATTTTCTTACCAAGAAGTGATCCGGATGAAACTTGAACGGTAAGTAATTGAGATTGAGCAGACAGGACATTAATCACCCCACGAAGACTGATTAAACCAGACGAATCTACTGGTGTTGACCAATAATAATAAGTACCCAAAGACAGAAATTGATAAGAAAATGATCCGGATGTCGTTGCACTTCCTGAATCAAATCCGCCTGCTAGTGCAGTTGTGTCATATCCATTGGCTGTTTGTTGAACTTTATAATTGATCGATGAAAGCAGTGCTGATGATCCCCATTGCCAAGTAACAATCGCACCTTGTTGAACGGTTGCATACTGAGGTGNCTATTTCGTTTGAATAAGTCTTACGCTGAATAAGATCCACCATCGAATGAACATGAATCAACATAAGTTGGCCGAGAAGCATTCCAATCGCCGAGATTGTACATATGAATGCCTTCGCGTTTGTCTTCATCCGCTGCATCAACGAATTGTCCATAGCCGATAAATTGTGTATCGGAAAGTCGGGCGAAACCTTTATAATATGTATAGAGAGATTCATTTGCAACTGAATCCCAAACATTCGTTGCATAGTCGCTAATATAAATTCGAAAACCAAATAAACTTGTTGAAGGATTCTGATTGATGACTCGAATATTTCTGGTTAACAGGCCAACAGCAGCAGCAATATGAACTGTTTGTCCATTTGCATAAACTTCTTTTATAACAATATGTGTATAACTGAGCGAGTTGACTGTCGTTATGGTCATTCGGTTAGAACTAACACTCGCGATTTGGTGTCGTTCAGTATGTGAAAGACTATTATCTGTTGTTGTCACAATGATTTCGTCTCCGACGTTCCAATCAACTGGTTCGCTTAAAACGAGATTTTTCTGATTCGATGCGGCTGTTGTAGCAAGGCGTGTCCAAGAGACGTTTCGTGGTATACCATGAAGGTCAAGACCGCCCAGTACGCCAATGACCGTTGGTCCAACTGATCCAGCATCGTTTGGTAGAAGAACGTTTATAGATGAACTACCACGAATGATGATATCAACATTAGATGTTAATGGATTATTAGGCCACCCTAATTATTCAAGAATACTTTCATTCCGATGCAAAAAAATTTGTTTCTTACCAACGATCAACTGACCACCGTTGATAAGAATACTATTCACGTTCAATGTGTTATTCATACCCTAAAAAAATACATTTTGAATGAAAACTAACAAAGTCAAATTTACTTGTTCGAACTCCAAAACACCATCAATACGTAATGAAAGAATATATGGTAATGGATAATCAACAACAAGCCAGATGCCTTGTGGGATGTAAATATCCATGTTATTTCCGGGTTTAACACTTCCTATTTAATTTAAAACAGACAAAATCAATTAGAAGAACGATTCAATAGACTTGAATACCGTATCCTCCATAGCCTTGTGTCGCAAATGACCAATCAGAGTCGTTGGACCAATATAGAGCATTTGCTGGACGTGCTGTTGCTGGAAGTTGTAAGCCGGGTGAGACTGGATACTGACAGTTTGGATAACGACATTTGACCGCACTCAAGGACACTGGTACGTCGATTGTACCAACATTTGATGATGGATTTTTAACTAAAAACTTTTTATAAACGAAAGAAGCTTATTTTGAGAGAAAACAAACGTACCAATATACGAGAATAATGCCGTTGCATTGTCATAATACCAATCGCCATTGTTATTTGTCAAGCCTGATAATGGTTTTGATGATTGTGTTGCCAATGAGGATGAAGTTGTGTATACTTGGTCCGGGATGTAATCCATTCTTTGCTGAATGATCAAGTAATCTCCAGGAGATAAACTGTAAACGATGCCTGTGTAGGATAAATTCGTTGTGCTCTATTGAATGAACGAAAGAAAAGCTGATAAGTGAGAGAGACAGAGAGAGGAAGAAATAAAAGTTGAGATTACATTTTCGTTTTCGAATTGAAAAGTATACGTCTGTTGTGAACGTAATGCCATCATATAACCGTTTGGATGAGTTAATCGCTTGTGAAGAGATGGAACATCAGTGACATGATTTGATGAATCAGATACAAATAAGGTTTCACCATTTTGATCGAGATTCGCTTGATTGAATGCAAATCGTAACCAGTTGCCTAATGATGATGGACATGTGATAGCATTAACGAAATGTGGGGTTGGTTGACAAGCAGTTGACGTATTCCAGAGACCATCGGGTGCCATGATCGTTGCTCCAGAAACACCTCCTAACGTTCCATCTTCATCGAGATACAAGCCATCATACGACCAGCGAAATTGTCCGCGATTTACGACATTTGTGAATGATAATTGAGAAAATTTTGTTAACCATCCCCCACAATTGACGAGACAACGACCAGCGATGATTGGACCACGGATAGCTTGAGTATTCGAGCTTTGAAAATTGATAAATGACACGTTTTTGACACGAAGACCACGATCCCACATCACAATAAGACCACCATCCGAAGGTACAACAGAACTCGATGACGTTCCGGAATCTCCAACAATTAACGAATTAATAACCGATGAACCTGTATTGATATCATAGAATGTCGAGCGAAGATTTGGTAAATTGGTTGCCTGATCGTTTATCGCTGTGACACATGACAGACCGGCTTCATTGTTATCGAAAACGGTAGCACCTTTGATTTGTATTGTACTCGACATGACCCATTCGAAACCGCGAGCATTTTTCCACGTTGTTAATCCTTCAAAAACCGCTTGATAAGGTGCATCACCTGTACAGCTACCACCAACTGTTGGACTATATTCCGGAAATATCCAAACACCGATTCGACCAACACTATGAACACTGTTGTTGTAAAATCGACCGAACGGTTGTCGATACGGACAAAAGCCGGGATACATGGCAAACGATGGTCCATCTGGAGTTTCAAGCATTCGATACCAATAACCAAAATGTGTTCCACCAGCGACAGCATTATTTATCACTGTATTATTTGGATTTGTGACCTAAAATCTCAGTCAATTGCTTAATTATTCATAGTGGTATTAGTGACGAAGAGCTTACCCAAATAGCAGCAGGTGTGACATCTTCATTTAACAGACTGGAACTTGTTCGAACAAAGACCGCTAGATTTCCATCAAAGGTATTTCCAATTTCCACTCCATCTTCAAGAAACATTGCACCACCCCTACACAAAATCGAATACGTCGATTTGAAAAACAAGAAGACGAAGATATTCCTACATGATATCATAAATAACATTGTTCTGAATAGTTAAATAATTCGATGCATGAATGTTAATTGCACGATTGAATGTCTGATGAATTGACGAGGATTTCACGTACGATAAACTCATATTTCCGTTCATATGAAAGTGTATTGGATATCGGCCAAGACGAAATGCTTGACCACCATTGAATACCTTTGAGTATTACATAGAAATACAAATAGAAAATCACGAGAAATGAGATTTACTTCGATATTTGATAAACGAACGATCGCTGGTTGAGTTCCATCGAGACTATCTTGACTAGCACTAGCCATGATTGTCGCACCGAACTGATCGGAACCAATTTCCTCTCCATATCGGCCGAGAAAACATGTTTGAGTAGCAAATTCACCTAAAATGCAACTCTAATGAGTCTTACGAAACAAGAAAATTCTTTCTAACCTGGGTCGAATCCATCCGGACACGCAGGAATTGTTTGATCCCATGTCGGTGTAGTAGAACCTTGAAAAACTACATTATGTGTAAGAAGACCCACTTCCGCTCGAATCTCAATCGTTTTCGATCCAACACTCTGTGTCACACCCAGATGTGTATAATTCAATGGTGAATTTAATGTTAAACTCAAGCCATTCGACGATATACTTGCAATTGTTCGAACTTCACTTTCTCCTTGACTTTCGTAATCACCTGTTGTCGCAATGATAATTTCATCACCAACTGACCAGCTGACTGGTGTTTGTAAAGTAATCTGTGATGATCCGGCTGCTGTTGTTGATGCTAAACGTGCCCATGTCTGACCGACGTTTTTACCATGCATATCAAGAGTACCATCGCGTAATCCCAACACTTTCGCTCCGACTAGAAGGAACAAACTGTCGATTAAAATTCAATCAAAAGCAAATAAGATACGAACAAATAGGTAATTCTATTGATCTCAATTGTCCATACATGGTTATCACCGCTTTATGTTGAAATGGATTGGCTTCTGTTCCAACTTGTAGTCGACCACCATTAACAATTAAAATATATTCCACATTTAGGTAAACATCTTGATTATCATCAAAAATCAACGAAGCGTTATCAATGATGATCGCTTTGATTATCGGACTTGTTGTATCGAAATACACTGTTTTACCACTATCGATGGACACAATTGTGCCTGCTTCAGGTGGCGATTCTCCACCCCATGTCCAAGGACTTGACCAAAGATCGATATATTGATACTGCGATGATCCAATGGCATTTCCGCTATTTGCAATATTGACAATAACTAATGCTTGAACTGTCGTTTGTGAATAGCTTCCTGTTAGACAAGTGATACTTGTGGAACTTATACTTTGAACCGAACAAACAACGCCGGCAATGCTGACTGTAACATCATTGATTGAGTTTCTATGGAACGGAACATTTATTTTTTCAATAAGGAATCAATGTGAAAAAAGAAACTTACGGAAAATTTGTTCCCGTGATGGTCAGTGTTGTTCCGCCACCAGTTCCGCCGCGAATTGGACTAACCGATGATACTGTCGATGTTAAACTATTTCGATAGATAAACGAACTTGTTTGTACGAGACCATTGACAGTCACATTCAATATACATGTTGTATCCGATGATGAGAGTGTTTGAGATGGTGTCAAGCAAGTGATTTGCTTATTCGACACAATTGACTGTATCGTACATACCTGATTACATATTGTAACGGCTACATTTGACTGACCCAGTCCATCGCCAATTATGGATATTATTTGTCCACCGCCGTAACTACCTTGATTCGGTGTAACATTAGTTAGTTGAAGAGAATATGTAAATTGAATGTTAGAATTTGAGGTACCAACGGATGAGACTTGAACAATGACTGGATGATTTCCAGCTGGTATCGATGGAATTGTACAAGTGATTGATGACGATGTTACACTGACAATTGTTGCGGATACTCCTCCGATAGAAACATTGGTTTGTCCTGTAATAAAATTTGATCCGCTGATTGTCAATGATTGAGATGCACTTCCGCTTGTTGGGCTAATTGATAAAATAGTCGGCGTTATTGATGAACTATATTGGATTGATAGTGTTGATGGATAGGTGATATTATTGGATACAATATTGATTATTGATGTAGATGGATTGCTGTTTTGCGCAGGTGATATGCATTCAATGTGAGATGCATCGATCGAAACAACTGTACATGGATTTGAACCGATTTTGACTATACTATTAGGTGAAAATCCATTTCCGTATATGGTTACTAGTGCGCCACCATTTGTTCCAATACTTGCGGGAGATTCGCTGGTTAAACTTGCTGTCGATGTTAGAGAGACTGACGACACAACATTTCCAATACCTAGAAGAAGACGAAAGGAATTTGGACGATTCGTTTCCTCTTTTTAATGAAAATGGATTACCATCGATTGATGCAACAATTGGATAAGTTCCAACTTCGATATGATCGATGTTACAGAGAATGGTTGAGTTTGTCATCGATGTTACATTGCACGAGCGATTGTTGATGGTCACATGAACATTGGAAACAGAAATCGAATTTATCGGTTGTAAGTTTTGACCAGTTAATGTCAATGTTGTCGGACCACTAATCGATGTTGGACTAACAGATAGAACCGAAGGTGTAGCACTCGATGACCATCGATACGTACATGATGCTGGTGAACAAATAACTGAATTTGTACCGATTAAGATCGTTATTGGAATATTCTGATCGAGATATGCAGAAACTGGCAACGAAGGGATTGTTAATGTTATTTGAGAATATGTTATTGTAGATATGCTTGTGTATTCAATACTGCCAAATATAACGCGGGTATCACTTGGAACAAATCCATCTCCAGATATTGTTACGACAGTACCGCCATTGATTGAACCTTAATGAACGAAAAAAAAATCCCGAGAGTTGAATGATAATGAATTGATATGAATCTACCTTGTGTTGGTGAGATTTGATTAATAATTGCTTTGAATTGAAACTGTAACAGCCCATTATTGATTAGATAACCTTGTCGATCTCGAGAGACTTGAATACTCTGTTCCGTTTTGCCATTAAGTGAGGAACCATTACCAATTCGACAGATGATTTGTGTGGAGGTTGAACTTATGATTGGGCAACTGTAGTTCGAGCCAATCTGAACTATATTTTCACATGGTGTTGAACTGAAACCTGTTCCAGTAATAGTAATTGCTGTTCCTGCGCTTCCAACTACTGGAGAGATCGATGTCACTGATCCAATTGTACACGGCGTAGCTAAAAACTCCAGTGCATTGCTCGAGGGAACTGTTTGAGAACACGAGGATGGATTAAGTAATGAACTTGAACCACACGATGAAGCTGGGATGGAATCTAATTACAAATGAAACAGATTCGAAAAGATAATGAATAAATGCTGAATTACTCGTTGGTGAACAGTACAATCGTTGACCTGTGTAAGCAAACGATGGTGAGCACCATGATTGTGTATCGTTAACTGTTGTACATGATGTATAATTCATTCCACTGTATGTAAATGGAAATGCACAGGATTGAGCTAGATCGATTAAAAGAAACGATACAAACTAAATCCGATTTCGGTTATTTTCTTACCAAGAAGTGATCCTGATGAAACTTGAACGGTAAGCAATTGAGATTGAGCGGACACGACATTAATCACGCCACGAAGACTGATTAAACCAGATGAATCTACTGGTGTTGACCAATAATAATAAGTACCCAAAGCCAGAAATTGATAAGAAAATGATCCGGATGTTGTTGCATTTCCTGAATCGAATCCGCCTGCTAGTGCAGTTGTGTCATATCCATTGGCTGTTTGTTGAACTTTATAATTGATCGATGAAAGCAGTGCTGATGATCCCCATTGCCAAGTAACAATCGCACCTTGTTGAACGGTTGCATACTGAGGTGACCAAGCAAAACCAGTTCCATATGTTGGATCAACTCCATTCGATGTGATAGTTATCTGTGGTGCAGCTGCAGTTGTTTGACAATGAATTTGTGTGGATTGGACAGATACAATGGTGCATGGAATACTGTTAGTACTACTGGTGAAGTTAACTGTTGTAGAGTTATCAAAACCTTGTCCTTGAATATAAACATTCGTTCCACCGTACAAAGAGCCAACTTGTGGACTAACTGACTGAACATAAAAACGATATTCAAGCGATACAGATGGACGAGCATAGCCATTCGCTGTCGAGACATAAACTGAATAGATTCCAGCTGTCAACGATGGCAAAGTGGCAATGATTTGCGTTGATGTTGCTGATACGATTGTTGCCGAGGTATTGCCAATTAAAACAGATATGGATCCACTACCAAATAATGCTCCATTTATCGTTACCTGAGTACCACCGCTAACGAATGCAACATTCGGACTAATCGATGTGATTGTTGGAGTATTGTTTATATTATAAGTAAACAACGATGGTGCATTCGATGTTAATGAGCCGTCGCTGACTGACACATTTACTTGAGTGTTACTCATCGCATTTGTCGATGGAACACTGCAAACTATTATCGAATTATTTGTTATTCGAGGATTTAAACAAAGATTATTATCGACAGTAACTACAGTATTCGCTGAAAATCCTGTACCCGTTACTGTTAATGAATATCCTCCACCGGCGCCACCCGAAGCAGGTGAAATTGCCGTGATTTGCAAAGGAATATTTACTATCAAACTTGAGCTTGATGATGCAAAACCTTTTCCCAAAACATTTACTTCAACAGCATATTGACCAGCTGGTGCATTGACAATTGTACATTGAATCGACGTTGTTGTACATGATGTAACTGTACACAAACCGGATGCTCCGATCGAAACAACATTCGAACTAACTAATGAACTAAATCCTGTTCCACTAATTAATAACGACATCCCATTTTGTGTGACAGATGTAATCGATGGAGTTTGGCTAGCTAACCACTGAAAATTACATGTATCTTTTGAACACGAAGATGGATATCCGCCAACAAAAACTTCAACTTGCGGTACAGTGTAATAGGTACGAGTCAAGTCACCGGGTAGTGGACTGAACAGGACTCCACCATGTTGAACAATCGATGTTGTCACTGTTGTACCACTTGGGAGAACGTTTGCGAAATTCGAAGTCGAAATCGAGGACTTTTGTCCACCGTTTGCAATCCATTCGATCGTATACGAATAACCTGTGCAATAGCCTAATCGCATGACATTTAAATATCCGAAGTCGGTTGATGTTTGCAATCGATTCGCTAAATCTGATGCTTGAATATTCACCGGAATTGATGAATATGTTTGAGAATTAAACGTAATATCAAATGTACCATTCGCACTCGTTGACGATTGCTTTACACGAGTTACTGTTGCACTCTAAAATATCGATGGAAATGTGAATAACTAAAAGAAAATGAAATACTTTACCGAGTTCGGATATGAAACGATTAATGCCGGAGTTGAACAATCGCTGTAGCGATATGAAACATCGATTGTCTTTGTGTTTGATGTTAATGTTACATTCAATGTATTGTAAACCAATTGATGCTTTGGGTAAAGTCGTCGAACACCTTCGATGGATGAGCTTTGACATAAATAAGTTCGATTCGATGCATCTGCACAAAACGGTATATTTGTAGTTGGATTCAAAATACAAGTTGAATACTTGTTTCCATTATAGTAAAATGGAAAAACACATGCAGATGATGATGTTTGATCGATTGGATATAAACTTGTATCTTCATAACCAGTAGGTAATGATGTTCGGATAGTAACTGTGTCAATTCGAATACTATTGAGAATATTTCTATTGAGCCAAGCATATGTGATAACGAGTGATGAAGATGAATAGATACTCGATTGAGCTGAGAGGAGAGTGGAGATGTCTAAACAAATGTAATGCCAGTTTTGATCGGAATTTAAACTCAATGAGATTGATGGATAATAGATATCGATTGTATCACCGTTGAGTTGTATAGCAAGGTCGAGTTCAATAACATAATTATGGGATAATTTATATGCAAAACATAGATAATTTCCAGGTTGAGTATTTCCATCGACAACTGTATTTGTTATTTGAGAACATTGTCCACAGAATGCAATGGATTCGATCGTTGTTTCATCGTAGTAGCAATTCGTTTCGAAATCTTGTAAATAAACAATTGATGGTGCTGCTTGACGATTGTTCAACGATACTGGACATTGAATACTAAATACTTGATTGAATATTGATTGAAGATTCGATGAACTTGGAGCGTTATTTTGAAAGTCGATATAATTTGTCAATTGACCATCGACTTCAAAAGCGATTTGAGAACCTGATGCCACACCTTGGGTTGTTTCAGTGACGTTGGGAGAATTTGTTGCTGTTGATATACAGGTTACCAACGGTACATTGCCCATTTCTGCTGGAAATGTAATGATGTAGAGTGTACTCGTAGCTGTTACACTAACAGATAGTGGATAGATCGTTGGTAAGTCATTCAACGCTGCTTGAACGTCCGCTGCAATTGGTCGACCGTTTAATAGTGCTAGAAAAAGTTTATGTGAATAGGCTGAGTTGAGATATTTCGTTACCTGTGTAAACTCCACGGAATCCAATTTGAAATGTGGAATTGTCAACTTGAAGTGATTGAATTTCTGATGTTCCATTTCCAATCGAGTTTGTCGAATAAATAAGTTTCTAAAGATCAATCTGGTCATGTTAAAATATAGAAGAGAAGTTTCTACCTGATGTTCAGACTGAATATTTGCATTGATATCAATACGTTGAATTTCGTTGATAACCATACTTGATGTTGTTGCTGTCAATGTTGTTTGATGCATTCGTCCTTGAATGACCAAATACAACGAACCACCGACTCGAGATGCGATGCAATACAAATAATAACTAAAAATGATTATAGGTCGAACGAATTTGATTATTTCTGTTCAAATTTTACTTCGTATTATTTTGTAAAATAATATCACTAGATTGATTCGTTGAGGGTAAGTTCACAATCAAGATTTTATTTGATGGACTAGCATCAGTGCTCAAAAATAGAACAGCATTACCATTGGTTGATAATGAAAATGTAAATGTTGCGGTTTTGCTCGGACGAATGAAACCTTCGATCCAAACAGTTTCATCTGAGGAATTTGTCGATGTGTAAGACGCGTCATCAATCCACATTTGTATCGCACTTGAGCTTGGTACTGGAGGAGAATTACTTGACAATGTCGATTGAGAGTAAGCGATTGTATCGCGAAACAGTTGTAGGCCGCGGCCACCTGAAGTCGAGTGCGATCAAATGAAATAAGAGAACATTTGCTTACCTTGATATTGGTTTTGATTTGGAATTGTTACTGAAGACGGAATTTGACACTGAACGGTTGTTAAAGCTGTAGATAAAACTTCGCAGGTTTGTCCGCCGACGTTCACCGTTAACGGATAGGCGACATTATCACTAAAATAGTTTCCGCTGATTGTTAAGATCGTACCTCCTTGAATACTGCCATTGTTTGGAGATACATTGGTAATAACTGAAAAGAATGACGAAATCGAAGAGAGGCAGAAAAGTTGAAGACATCTGTACCTGCATAACTCTGGAAATTATACAAAGCTTCGTTGGATGATACACGATATAGGTTTGAATTAACAGATGAGCGTCCATATTGATTCGTGATAAGCATAGAAACGTTAAATAATCCTAAACATGTAGAATTTTATTTCGGTTGGAATTACGAAAATTATTAACGAGACTTACCAACTTCTGTGCCTTCGAAAAAACATTGAAGATCAGTATCAGTCACAATCGAGTAACTAATTTGAAAATTAATTGAATTGATTACAAAAGAAGATTGTTTCGACATACTTTGTCCCTGTTACCGGATTGATTAGATTACAAAGATGTCCACCGACATAAACTCTGAAGAAAGGAAAGAAGTTTGATATTACTAACAAAAAAAAAATCTCATACCGAGATATAAGCGGATTATTATCATCTGAGCATCCAACGATATCACGCGAAAAACATTCGGTTTCGAATGTTCCCGATAAGGATATTAATGTTTGTGGCGTTCCGCTTTGTGGATTGATATTATCGATAATCGGTGTATTGCTTGGAACAGCTGCGAATGTCGCTTGGTCTTTGTTGTAATATTGATAAAGTGGAACCAAATTTCCATTACTATAAACCCGGATTTGATAAAGACCTTCAGGTATCATCGGCGTGTAACATGTTAGTTGCGTATTCGTGACTTTATCGGGATGAATTTGACAGTTATAAACTGAATAACCGTCCACTAATTGAACAGAATTCGATGTTGATGTCGATGGAACTGTACTGAATGCATTCTGAGCGAATCGATTTCCATAGATCCATAACATAGTTCCACCATGTGTACTACCCGTGTTTTGTGTCCATGGGCCATTCTTACGAACAGTTGCATAGAAGACAACCGCATCCGTTGGAACTAGAAACACGAAATCTCATTCGATTGATATGTCATCAATAAACATACCGATGCAAAATGACCAAGTTACAGCAACATTAGACGAATCAACCGACGTTGCACATTGAGGTTGATAAGCAGCATTGTTTGGACCTTGGATAGTACAATTCGAATACGTTATCTTAAAGAAACTACTTTAAAAAACAATTGTATCTTTTTAGAGAAAAACTAACTCCATTGTAAACGAATGGAAAAACACAAGATGATCCACTTGTTGTACTAACTAAAGACAAGATTGAATATATGGAAAAACATCAACTGATGATAGCTTTCACTAACCTGTACACATTGTTGGCGGATTGTTTGAATTCGATTCAAATACTGGATCCCACATGTTTGAACATGTTTGACCATCTTTTCAAAGAATGAAAGACTTGAAGTAAGCTATCAATGAATTCAATTCAAATACATACTATTCGATCTGATCGTTGAGATCAGTAGAAGCAACGGAATGATGACAAACTTCATTCCGTCTTAACAATTCTTTGAAAATGTATTTCACGTCATTTGCGATGGAAGCATTTATATTGTACTTTTTTTCCACGGACTCAAAACAAAAATAAATACATTTTGTTTACAATTAATGCGCTTATTAATATTTATTCACATTTCGAACACTTCTAAGTTACTCTCTTTATGCACAAAAATACAAATCAATACTCCTGGATACAATAATGTTTATTTAAGTGACATTCATATTGACTTTTCTTATTTTTCTTAAGATAAGCTATGCACTTTTTTTCAAAAATAGATGTCCGATTAACGTACAGTCAATAAGGCATAGGTCATATGAACGTACTTTTATATAATCAACACAAACACTTGGAAGTATTCAGCGACACGATTGAAGTATTTTCATTTCGTCCAGTGCAATGAAATTTCTTATGAATTCTTCTTCTCAATAGATTCAATTATTGAAGAGATTTCTTTCTTATGGTTTATTCTCGCGAAAAAACACATTCACATCGAAAAAAGTATTTTCTCACATTTAAACAAAAGAAAAGAATGTGAAACACAAAATCAAGATGCGGGTTTTAATATGATGTTGTTAATGGTGAACATCTTGACACATATTAACATTCTCTGTTCAAGTTAACCATGAAAATTTTTTATAACGAGAGAAAAATACAATACATCGAAAACATACCATCAACTACATGTTTTAACTGATGTATTGATATTTTCTGCTCTAGAACCAAAGCAACAACTGTATGCATTCTTTTTAGGGTTCGTAGTCATCGTATAGTTTCTATATATTAGAAAAAATCTCCAGTAGGGGGTACATGTTTTTTTTTATGAGCAGTTTTGATTTTCTGGAAACCTTAAGAACCAAACATTCTTCGAAAAAACAAAGTCGAAATATCGATTTGCCTTGGTTAAAATATGATTACATGCGTGTACTATAAAAGTTTGTGCGAAAAATCCTATACATTCCTATATTTTTATGGAGTACTGCTACGAAGCCTGTTGTGGAAGGTTGAGATCCAGCACCTGTTGAATATGCCACCAGTGAATTGAACATTGCGTTACCGAGTCCCATTAAAAAAAACACATATTCATTTTAAAAAACAACTTCTACTGTTGTCGAATATTAACATTTTGCTGTGCGTTAAGGAGATGGATGTGAATTTTACATCACTCATTATTTTTCTCGTCGTTGCATACGATCAAAATGGGAATGGCTTATGTAATTGACGTAGGGACTCAATCTCATTGTCTTTACTCCTCTTCAGACAGTATTCTTTATTGCGATTTTAATTATTTTCAAGTAAACGATGTATTTGAGCTATTTATTATCAGAATAATAACTGTCTTCGAGTTCAAGTATGTTGACAACATTTCTTTTTTGTTCCGACTTTTCTACCTAGGTCATCTGTCAATGAGTAAAATTATGATCTTGAACACGAAGATACGTAGAAAATCATGCCTCACAATTATCAGTCAATTCAAGAATCTTTCTAGAATAAAGCTACTTTTCGCATGGCTGTATTTGGACTTTCATCAGTGCCCTGTGCTTTCTCGCTTGCTTCATAGTAATCAAATAAACGATTTATTACATCAGGTGTACTATTGATCGAAGATGGTGTATATAATTGAATTTTCTTTGGCATTCATCTTTGAAATTCAAGCCATTTCTGTTTCAATAATTATCTTTGTGTACTTTGCTCAAGATTCTGCTGCTCGTTTGAAACGACGACATCATAGTTGGCTTGTCTTGTTAATTCTCAACTTCTTTCAATTGATCTTTGATTTACCGATAGCACTGTCATTTTATTACCGAGAAAAACTTTGGCCGGAATCATATGCACTGTGCGTTTGGTGGAACTGGTTGAGTTTTTCTTGTGACACAACAGCATTATTTCTAATGGTATGGATATCTATTGAAAGACATCTGCTTATCTTTTATCCAAAACTTATATCCAAAAGAGGATGGAAGAAATGGATGTTTGATGTCTTACCTTTAATCATTTGTCTCATGTGGGCACCAATTGTATATCTTGCTCTAATTGTTATCATTTCGACATGTGAGAATACGTNGATGTTCGGATAGTAACTGTGTCAATTCGAATACTATTGAGAATATTTCTATTGAGCCAAGCATATGTGATAACGAGTGATGAAGATGAATAGATACTCGATTGAGCTGAGAGGAGAGTGGAGACGTCTAAACAAATGTAATGCCAGTTTTGATCGGAATTTAAACTCAATGAGATTGATGGATAATAGATATCGATTGTATCACCGTTAAGCTGTATAGCAAGGTCGAGTTCAATAACATAATTATGGGATAATTTATATGCGAAACATAGATAATTTCCAGGTTGAGTATTTCCATTGACAACTGTATTTGTTATTTGAGAACATTGTCCACAAAATGCAATGGATTCGATCTTTGTTTCATCGTAGTAGCAATTCGTTTCGAAATCTTGTAAATAAACAATTGATGGTGCTGCTTGAGGATTGTTCAACGATACTGGGCATTGAATACTGAATACTTGATTGAATATTGATTGAAGATTCGATGAACTTGGAGCGTTATTTTGAAAGTCGATATAATTTGTCAGTTGACCATCGACTTCAAAAGCGATTTGAGAACCTGATGCCACACCTTGGGTTGTTTCAGTGACGTTGGGAGAATTAGTTGCTGTTGATATACAAGTTACCAACGGTACATTGCCCATTTCTACTGGAAATGTGATGATGTATAGTGTACTTGTAGCTGTTACACTAACAGATAGTGGATAGATTGTCGGTAAGTCATTCACCGCTGCTTGAACGTCCGCTGCCATTGGTCGACCGTTTAATAGTGCTAGAAAACGTTTGTGTGAATAGGTCAAGTTGAGATTATTTCGTTACCTGTGTAAACTCCACGGAATCCGATTTGAAATGTGGAACTGTCAACTTGAAGTGATTGAACTTCTGATGTTCCATTTCCGGTTGAGTTTGTCGAATAAACAAGTTTCTAAAGATCAATCTGGTCATGTTAAAATATAGAAGAGAAATTTCTACCTGATGTTCAGACTGGATATTTGCATTGATATCAATACGTTGAATTTCGTTGATAACCATACTTGATGTTGTTGCTGTCAATGTTGTTTCATGCATTCGTCCTTGAATGACCAAATTCAACGAACCACCGACTCGAGATGCGATACAATACAAATAATAACTAAAAATGATTATACTTCGAACGGATTTGATTATTTCTGTTCAAATTTTACTTCGTATTATTTTGTAAAATAATATCACTAGATTGATTCGTTGATGGTAAGTTCACAATCAAGACTTTATTTGATGGACTAGCATCAGTGCTCAAAAATAGAACGGCATTGCCATTGGTTGATAACGAAAATGTGAATGTTGCGGTTTTGCTCGGACGAATGAAACCTTCGATCCAAACAGTTTCATCTGAGGAGTTTGTCGATGTGTAAGACGCATCATCAATCCACATTTGTATCGCACTTGAGCTTGGTACTGGGGGAGAATTACTTGACAATGTCGATTGAGAGTAAGCGATTGTATCGCGAAACAGTTGCAGACCGCGACCACCTAAACTCGAGTGCGATCAAATGAAATAAGAGAAAATTTGCTTACCTTGATATTGGTTTTGATTTGGGATTGTTACTGAAGACGGAATTTGACACTGAACGGTTGTTAAAGCTGTAGATAAAACTTCGCAGGTTTGTCCGCCGACGTTCACCATTAAGGGATAGGCGACATTATCACTGAAGTAGTTTCCGCTGATTGTTAAGATCGTACCTCCTTGAATACTGCCATTGTTTGGAGATACATTGGTAATAACTGAAAAGAATTACGAAATCGAAGAGAGTCAGAAAAGCTGAAGACATCTGTACCTGCGTAACTCTGGAAATTGTATAAAGCTTCGTTGGATGATACACGATACAGGTTTGAATTAACAGATGAGCGTCCATATTGATTCGTGATAAGCATAGAAATGTTAAATAATCCTAAACATGTAGAATTTTGTTTCAGTTGGGGTTACGAAAATTATTAACAAGACTTACCAACTTCTGTGCCTTCGAAAAAGCATTGAAGATCAGTATCAGTCACAATCGAGTAACTAATTTGAAAATTAATTAAACTGATTACAGAAGAAGATTGTTTCGACATACTTTGTCCCTGTTACTGGATTGATTAGATTACAAAGATGTCCACCGACATAAACTCTGAAAAAAAGAAAGAAGTTTGATATTACTAACAAAAGCAATCTCATACCGAGATATAAGCGGATTATTATCATCTGAACATCCGACGATATCACGTGAAAAACATTCGGTTTCGAATGTTCCCGATAAGAATATTAATGTTTGTGGCGTTCCGCTTTGTGGACTGATATTATCGATAATCGGTGTGTTGCTTGGAACAGCTGCGAATGTCGCTTGGTCTTTGTTGTAATATTGATAAAGTGGAATCAAATTTCCGTTACTATAAACTCGGATTTGATAAAGACCTTCGGGTATCACCGGCGTGTAACATGTCAGTTGCGTATTCGTGACTTTATCGGGATGAATTTGACAGTTATAAACTGAATAACCGTCCACTAATTGAACAGAATTCGATGTCGATGTCGATGGAACTGTACTGAATGCATTCTGAGCGAATCGATTTCCATAGATCCATAACATAGTTCCACCTTGTGTACTACCCGAGTTTTGTGTCCATGGACCATTCTTACGAACGGTTGCATAGAAGACAACCGCATCCGTTGGAACTAGAAATACGAAATCTCATTCGATTGATATGTCATCAATAAACATACCGATGCAAAATGACCAAGTTACAGCAACATTAGATGAATCAACCGATGTTGCACATTGAGGTTGATAAGCAGTATTGTTTGGACCTTGGATCGTACAGTTCGAATACGTTATCTTAAAGAAGCTACTTCAAAAAACAATTGTATCTTTTTCGAGATAAACTAACTCCATTGTATACGAATGGAAAGACACAAGATGATCCACTTGTTGTACTAACTAAAGACAAGATTGACTATATGGAAAAACATCAACTGATGTTATCTTTCACTAACCTGTACACATTGTTGGCGGATTGTTTGAATTGGATTCGAATACTGGATCCCACATGTTCGAACATGTTTGACCATCTTTTCAAAGAATGAAAGACTTGAAGTGAGCTATCAATGAATTCAATTTAAATACATACTATTCGATCTGATCGTTGAGATCAGTAGAAGCAACGGAATGATGACAAGCTTCATTCCGTCTTAACAATTTTTTGAAAATGTAATTCATGTCATTTGTGACGAGAGAATTTATATTGTAATTTTTTCAACGGACTCAAAACAAAAATAAAGACATTTTGTTTACAATTAATGCGCTTATTAATATTTGTTCATATTTCGAGCACTTCTAAGTTACTCTCTTTATGCACAAAAATACAGATCAATACTTCTAGATACATTAATGTTTATTTAAGTGACATTCATATTGACTTTTCTTATTTTTCTGAAGATAAGCTATGTACTTTTTTCAAAAATAGATGTCCGATTAACGTACAGTCAATAAGGCATAGGTCATATGAACGTACTTTTATATAATCAACACAAACACTTGGAGGTATTCAGCGACACGATTGAAGTATTTTCATTTCGTCCAATGCAATGAATTTTCTTATGAATTCTTCTTCTCAATAAATTCAAGTATTGAAGAGAATTCTTTCTTATGGTCTATTCTCGCGAGAGAAAAAAACACATTCACATCGAAAAAGTTTTTTCTTCCATTTATACAAAGGACACGACTGTGAAACACAAAATCAAGATGCGAGTTTTAATATAATGTTGTTAATGGTGAACACCTTGACACATCTTAACATTCTCTGATCAAGTTAAGCATGAAAATTTATTATAACGAGAGACAAGTACAATACATCGAAAACATACTATGAGCTACATGTTTTAACTGATCTATTGGTATTGTCTGCTCTAGAACCAAATCAACAACTGTATATGCATTCTTCTCAGGCTTCGTAGTCGTCCTATATTTTCTATATATTAGAAAAAATCTCCAGTAGGGGGCACATGTCTTTTTTTGGTGACCAGTTTTGATTTTCTGGAAACCTTGAGAACCAAACATTCTTCGAAAAAAACAAAGTCGAAATATCGATTTGTCTTGGTTAAAATATGATTACATGCGTGTACTATAAAAGTTTGTGCGAAAAATCCTATACATTCCTATATTTTTATGGAGTACTGCTACGTAGAAGGTTGAGATCCAGCACCTGTTGAATATGCCACCATTGGGTTGAACATTGCGTTACCGAGTCCCATTAAAAAGCACATATTTATTTTAAAAAACAACTTCTACTGTTGTCGAATATTAACATTTTGCTGTGCGTTAAGGAGATGGGTGTGTATTTTACATCACTCATCATTTTTCTCGTCGTTGCATACGGTCAAAATAGGAACGGCTTATGTAATTGACACAGAGACTCAATCTCATTTTCTTTACTGCGATTTTAATTATTTTCAAGTAAAGGATCTATTTGAGCTATCTTATTATCGGATAATAACGTTCTTCGAGTTCAAGTATGTTGACAACATTTCTTTTTTGTTCCGACTTTTCTGCCTAGATCATCTGTCAATGAGTAAAATTATGATCTTGAACACGAAGATACATAGAAAATCATGCCTCACAATTAACAGTCAATTCAAGAATCTTTCTAGAATAAAGCTACTTTTCGCATGGCTGTATTTAGACTTTCATCAGCGTCCTGCGCTTCCTCGCTTGCTTCATACGTAATCAAATAAACGATTTATTACATCAGGTGTATTATTGATCAAGAATGGTGTATACAATTGAATTTTCTTTGGCAGTCATCTTTGAAATTCAAGCCATTTCTGTTTCAATAATTATCTTTGTGTACTTCGCTCAAGATCCTGCTACTCGTTTGAAACGACGACATCATAGTTGGCTTGTTTTGTTAATTCTCAACTTCTTTCAATTGATCTTTGATTTACCGATAGCACTGTCATTTTATTACCGAGAAAGGCTTTGGCCGGAATCATATGCACTGTGCGTTTGGTGGAACTGGTTGAGTTTCTCTTGTGACACAACAGCATTATTTCTAATGGTATGGATATCTATTGAAAGACATCTGCTTATCTTTTATCCAAAACTTATATCCAAAAGAGGATGGAAGAAATGGATGTTTGATGTCTTACCTTTAATCGTTTGTCTTATGTGGGCACCAGTTGTATATTTTGCTCTAATTGTTATCGTTTCGACATGTGAGAATACGTGGGACTATACAACACTTCTTTGCGGACCACCATGTTACACTTATACGGGTTTCTTAGGCATCTATGATTTTGTTTTCAATGTGTGTGCACCACTTTTCATCAATATTCTAGTGAATTTATTGTTAATCATTCGAGTAATCAAAGAGAAACTATCTTTTCGTCCAATAATTAATTGGCGAAAACACCGGAAAATGATCTTGCAGTATTGGGCTATATCTTCGCTTCATGTTGCACTTTGGTCACCGCTTGTCATCGTGAGTCTCATTCAAATGACTGGAATGCCTTCATTCATGGCCGATCAATATACAAAATTAGAATATACTCTTTATTACATGCCATTACTTTTGCCAATAACATGTTTATGTGCAATACCAAATTTAGTTAACAAAATTATGAATCTTGGTTGGAAACGTCGAACGAATGTAGTTACAGTCGGTGACATACCTGATTCTAGACGAAGAACAGGAAAAATATCTCGTCAACAGATTTGTATTTGACTGTTTTCGTAGTCTCAATAAATTAAAGGCTAAGGTTGAAAGTGAGAATGGTGCCGATTGCGTCTTCTGCACTATTTACATGTGTATATAACATCAAAGAGAGAAAGAGACGATGTCGCTTTGAAAAGACATTTTAACAAACACTTCACTCTTTGAACGTCAACGGATCGAGTAAATACATATCAACGCTGAGGATTTCACAACTGTTAAAAGGGTCGAACTAAGTTACGAGAGTGACGTTATTGGTCCGATTAAGTAGCAAACAGCTTTCGAAATAAATAATTGACATCAGTATTCTCCAGATCCAAACCTTTCGATGATGGGTAAACAGCTCTTATTGTGTGACATTTGTTTAACATTACAGCTGCTTCGTCGAACTTCTTCTGCTTTTTGTAGATTTCAGCAATGTGTTCACATGTGTGAGCGAAATCATGAGGATCACATTCCGAATTCTTTTCCATCTGTTCGATACATGATTGTAAGACACTTGAAGCTTTATCAAATTCATTCAGCTTTTCGTAAACGTTAGCTATCTCATTATACACTGACGTCGTATCCGGATGAGCTAATGGTAGATGTATAAGCATTAATTCTAGAGCACGCTCGTAGTAAATTAATGCTTCATTATAGTCGCTAAACGAATATTGAAGAATATTTCCCGTACTTTCGTAACAATAAGCTATATTTGTATAATCTGGCTGTGAAGTATTCATCTCAATTTGAATGGCTCTTTTATAATGTTCAATTGCTTGTTGATACTGATTGACTGCAGTACAGCTAATTGCTACATTACTGTGATAATAAGCGAGCAATGGATCGTTTGCATCAACATGTTCCGCAATAGTATTTAGTGCACGTTGATGATTTTCCAATGCTGAAACATCGTCCTCGTCTTCGGCATTAGTCCAAGCAAGAGTGTCATATAAGGTTGCTCGCATTTCCCAATCATTTTCTGATTTAATATGTTTTTTACATAATTCAATTGCTTTCCCACACTCGTCCATTCGTGCAAACAAACGGCAGAGAGGCACTAATGGGTTAGGACGTTGTAGCTGGATAATTTTGCTCATATGAATAGTCAATCTTCCCAAAGTTTCATCTCGGTCGTCAGTCAGCTTCAAACACACATACCATGTCTTATCAGTCAACTCAATAGCTCCAATTCGAAAGACAGTTCCCATTGAAAACAGCCATTCGCCTTCGACGTCTCCGAAATAACTGAATCGTTCTATACAAGCAAATGGATTGTTCTTAGCATGATTCAAATCAATAGCAATGTTGAAAATGATAGCTGCTTCTTCACGATCGGATTCTCCAGCATAAATGAGCGCCATTCCCGGATTCGTACTTGTAGAGAAGAAGTTCGAAACTGAAAGTAGTCCACCTTCGTTATTCTTCAATTTCAAGTCAAATTCTCGAATCGACATTCTTTGGCCACGATATAACTTGAATGTTGGCGCCAAGTGAACATGATTATCTTCTGGAGAAAGTTGAACGAGTTGTTCATGAAGATGACGAATAAATGTACGCATATAATATAGTATTTCAACTTGTTGTGTGCGAAGAGCTTTGTTTAGTAGTTTGTAGAGGAAACATTCTTTTGTGTACCACCAAATCGCTCTACTTTTGTCATATTGACGTTCAAATTCATTGATAATTGCCAAATAAGAAGAATTATTAGCATAAATTGTTCGGCAATACGAAATCAATTCTGCTGTGCTATCATCTTCGAATCTTAAAAACACTTCCTTCAACAATTGTGAATGCATGAATGTACATTCTTGTTTGTTGTAGCCTCTTGATGATGGGTACGTAATGTTCATCGTTTCCAAGACTTCGAATCCGAAATGTTCATCTTCGATCCGACGCAGATCAAACTTAATTCGACTGACCAATTGGTCAGTATCCGTATAGATTCCTTTGATCTTTCGGATAGATTGTGACCAGTCTTTCTCTATTTCTTCATTGGATAAGCATAGAATATAAACAGCAAAAATCGCTGAAAGATCTTGGGCAAGTGTAAATATACAAGGATTCGTCATGTTAGAGATAATGAGTATAATACGTACAGTTCTCAAATTGGTTATGTAATCAATACAGTCATCAGCATCATCGAATACCTCAATATCATTACTGATCGCTCGTAATTGTTCGATTGGTTCTTTCATGTTAATTCCATTATTGAGCCAAACGACAGCGACATTTTCGATGTATTCCCGTCTTTGGAGAATTTTTGCTTCTTTAGAAGCCATTTGACTGTTTTTCGATGTCTTTTTATTACGTGCAAAACAACGAAATGGTACGTAAGCGTTATTTTGGAACTTTTTTCCTTTCTTTTCTATCACGTGCTCGATTATAAGAGAGAAGTGATCGACGAGCAAAACAAATGTTTCTATTACTTCACATAACACTTGATTTTTAAATTTAAAATCATCAACGTTGCATATGTATATATTTCTTTCATAATGAACTTCAATTACGAGTCCGTTAGAGAGCGAATAATACGATGCTATATTGGACCGTTGATTTGAAAAAGAATTTTAGCGTATAGAAGATGGATTCAACTAGATTCAAACTTGCACTGTAGGTTTAGTGGAAAATCGACAATAGGAATTTGGACAATCTTGCAGATTTGGAAAAGTGCATAGGCTTTCGTAGGAGTATTTCAGTACAAATTTTCATGTAGTATCCTACTGCCCAGACCTATCCACACCCTCAAGTAATTCACGATCTATTTTATGGGTTTTCAAGAATATTATTTTGAGAGTAAAAGTAATATAAGTACAGGCAGTCGTGTATACTTTTGACTTGTAACTCCTCTTGATTAGGGCATTGGAGAACGGTCAGACAGTTTTGCCGCTGAGACAGAGACACTTGTGAAGAGCAATCTACATAAAAAGTGTTCTTTTTTGTCTTGATATCAGAAACACTGAGCTACCATCAGTTTTCTTAAGTCAAATCATTTCTTGTCCAAGTAGAAACTATCCTATCGTCGCTTAAAAACCAACGCTTCTTCAAAATTTTGTTAAAATACAATACACAGATATTTTTCGTTGATCTACATAAATTCTTTATTGGAAAGACAGAAAACAGCAATACACTGCATTTTAGTATGAGTATCACAAATAATCAAAATCCAAAAGCTGCTTAAATGCCTATAGACACTATTTGCGATAAAAACTTCA
Source organism: Adineta ricciae (assembly GCA_905250025.1). NCBI lineage: Eukaryota > Metazoa > Rotifera > Eurotatoria > Adinetida > Adinetidae > Adineta > Adineta ricciae. The sequence goes on along the minus strand of CAJNOJ010000312.1, from coordinate 14,622 downwards.
TGGTTTAAGATCGTTCCTCGATTAATTGGTTGAATCAGTCGATATAATGTTTTTCATCACATTTCTTCTCAGTTCATACAAACACTCTTCTGGAATATGAAGTTTCTCTGCAAATATTGTCCAAATAACTCCTTCAGTACAAGGCGGTGTTATCAGACTGTCATCATAACGGAAAATCTCTCTGTGTCGATCGGTACGTCCCCAATGTAGATGAAAATCAACGAAATAAAATATTCCTGCGAGTCCGCCACCTGTAAACCATAAGCCTTTGTCAGTTTGCCCATCAGTGCATTTAGCTAAAGAAGCGGGAACTTGATGACCATTGTTAGTCACCAGAAATAGTGGATAAGCATTTGGAAATGATTTCGTCTGATACACTTGAATATAATGCCTGCGGCGAGAAAGTGAGGAGAAAAATACTGATGACAATCAGACATTTCTTTTCTTCTTGACGAAAAGTTTCATGTGTCAATTTCCGTCATTCTATTTGAACCTGAGGAACGAAATGTCTCACAAAAATAACAATTTATATGAATCGATTCGAAACAAATCAATAGTGGAATTGTAGACATCGATGATCATTAAAGTGAATTGCATTGATTCATTTCGACTCTGAAGAAAAGCATCTACAGCATTATTTTGAAACATTAAGTCGAAAATCCTCAGTATCACTCATTTGTAAACGATCTTAATCATACCTCGTACATGTTTTCAGACATTCGCATCAGTGGGCAGTTCCATGAAACTAACGAAACGAAAAAGAAAATTAGATATTGAAGAATGGAATGACGCTGTTGTAGTAGAATAGTTTTTTCAACAAAAAGAAATCGCTTTTCACACTTGATTAATTATTACCAGTTCTCATACGAATGCAATGAGGAAAGACCACTCATTTCTGACATGTCCATTCAAAGTTACCAGTCGTTCATCTGCATGACCACTGTAATATTCAAACAGAACAAAACAATCAAGACGCTCTACTTAAACAAAAAATATAAATGGCTAACATTTGTATTCGAGATACGCAATGCCAAATCGAACACATCGAATTCGCTTATTTCATTGTTCAAACCAAAAACGTGCGTTTTTATTCACAACATCACTACTACTTACTATAATAGTGCTTTTAAACATTTGATTTTACCTTTCACAAGTTCTCTTCACCTTGATCATGAACACATTTTACTTCTCGGCTTTATCCCACAGTATAAATCAAATCTCGAACTAGAATTCTAACCGAATATTTGACAAGATAAATTTAGCATCGGTTGATATATGTGGTCAGATTAAATCTTATTCCATAAAAGAAAGTTCAAATTGGATCTGAAATGAATTCATTTTCATGCTTTTATTATTTGTCAGTATTTTCGCAAGTGTCAGCAGCAGCGTAATGTAAGACGAAAGTGCGGTGGATGAAAGTAAACTTTGATTACATTTGCATTTGATGTGAGTGGAACTGAGTCCTCGCTGAATGATGAAAAAGTCGACGAAAAGGAAACTTTCACTGAGTGCTTCGAAGTCAACTTTCGATTTATGTATTTAACAGGTTTTTTTTGGACACATTCGCTGAATGCGTTTGACAATAATGTTTTGTTTGTTAGAAACGAAAAACAGACAGCGATTATTCGCGAAAATTACCCTCTTTGAAGTGCTCAAGGTAAAATATGTTGATTCAATCGTGCATAAAACAATAGTTAAAAGTTGAAGTAAAATAATCATTCAATGTGGGCATACAGATGCTTTGCTCTTCTTTCATAAACATTGTGTCGTGCTCTATTAAAAGTGCGTTGTTTTGATTGCTTTAGGGCACGGCTTTCCGTGACAAAAGCATTTTTTGCTCTTGATTTTGAGTTGCCGACGCGCAGCTATAAATATAGGCATTTCATATACATTTAGTCACTCGTTTTCTTCTTTTGGACTTCGTTACACCATGGAAAAGATGACAACAAAGCGAACTTTCAATATTTTCTTTACGGTTTTGTTTCTATTCCATAATATGATTGATGGAACACATTTTCGAGGTGGTATTATTTCATGGTGAATATCCTTAATTACCGTATATATTTCTTAGTATATCTTTATTTCTAGGCGTCCATTAAACGCTACTCCATCTGGTACAACTGCACAAATTCTCATACACCAAAGATATTTTTGGTGGCGGCTATATTCTGGTTTCAACGGTTATCTNTCTTGTGACACAACAGCATTATTTCTAATGGTATGGATATCTATTGAAAGACATCTGCTTATCTTTTATCCAAAACTTATATCCAAAAGAGGATGGAAGAAATGGATGTTTGATGTCTTACCTTTAATCATTTGTCTCATGTGGGCACCAATTGTATATCTTGCTCTAATTGTTATCATTTCGACATGTGAGAATACGTGGGACTATGGAACACTTCTTTGCGGACCACCATGTTACACTTATACGGGTTTCTTAGGCATCTATGACTTTGTTTTCAATGTATGTGCACCACTTTTCATCAATATTCTAGTGAATTTATTGTTAATCATTCGAGTAATCAAAGAGAAACTATCTTTTCGTCCAAGAATTAATTGGCGGAAACATCGGAAAATGATCTTGCAGTTTTGGGCTATATCTTCGCTTCATGTTGCACTATGGTCACCGCTTGTCATCGTGAGTCTCATTCAAATGACTGGAATGCCTTCATTCATGGCCGATCAATATACAAAGTTAGAATATACTCTTTATTACATGCCATTACTTTTGCCAATAACATGTTTATGCGCAATACCAAATTTAGTTAACAAAATCATGCGTTTTATTTGGATACGTCGAACGAATGTAGTTACAGTCGGTGACATACCTGATACTAGACGAAGAACAGGAAAAATATCTCGTCAACAGATTTGTATTTGACTGTGTTTATAATCTCAATAAATAAAAGGCTAAGGTTGAAAGTGAGAATGGTGCCGATTGTATCTTCTGTACTGTTTACATGTGTATATAACATCAAAGACAGAAAGAGACGATGGCGCGTTGAAACGACATTGTAACAAAGACTTCACTCTTTGAACGTCAATGTATTGAATAAATACATATCAACTCTGAGGATTTCACAACAGAAAAATAGGTCGAACTAAGCTATGAGAGTGATGTTATTGTTCCGATTGAGTAGCAAACCCATGTAGAACAAAATAAAATCATGATTTATTATCGTATACAAACAGCTTTCGAAATAAATCATCGACATCAATATTCTCCAGGTCCAAACTTCTCGATGATGGGTGAACAGCTCTTATTGTGTGACATTTGTTTAACATTACAGCTGCTTCGTCGAACTTCTTCTGCTTTTTGTAGATTTCAGCAATGTGTTCACATGTGTGAGCGAGATCATGAGGATCACATTCCGAATTCTTTTCCAGCTGTTCGATACATAATTGTAAGACACTTGAAGCTTTATCAAACTCATTCAGCTTTTCGTAAACGTTAGCTATCTCATTATACACTGACATCGTGTCCGGATGAGCTAATGGTAGATGTATAAGCATTAATTCTAGAGCACGCTCGTAGTAAATTAATGCTTCATTATATTCGCTAAACGAATATTGAAGAATATTTCCCGTACTTTCGTAACAATAAGCTATATTTGTATAATCTGGCTGTGAAGTATTCATTTCAAGTTGAATGGCTCTTTTATAATGTTCAATTGCTTGTTGATACTGATTGACTGCAGTACAGCTAATTGCTACATTACTGTGATAATAAGCGAGCAATGGATCGTTTGCATCAACGTGTTCCGCAATAGTATTTAGTGCACGTTGATGATTTTCCAATGCTGAAACATTGTCCTCGTCTTCGGCATTAGTCCAAGCAAGAGTGTCATGTAAGGTTGCTCGCATTTCCCAGTCATTTTCTGATCTAATATGTTTTTTACATAATTCCATTGCCTTCTCACACTCGTCCATTCGTGCAAACAAACGGCAGAGAGGCACTAATGGGTTAGGACGTTGTAGCTGAATAATTTTGCTCATATGAATAGTTAATCTTCCCAAAGTTTCATCTCGGTCGTCAGTTAACTTCAAACACACATACCATGTCTTATCAGTCAACTCAATAGCTCCAATTCGAAAGACAGTTCCCATTGAAAACAGCCATTCGCCTTCGGCGTCTCCGAAATGACTGAATCGTTCTATACAAGCAAATGAATTGTTCTTAGCATGATTCAAATCAATAGCAATGTTGAAAACGATAGCTGCTTCTTCACGATCGGATTCTCCAGCATAAATGAGCGCCATTCCCGGATTGGTACTTGTAGAGAAGAAGTTCGAAACTGAAAGTAGTCCACCTTCGTTATTCTTCAATTTCAAGTCAAATTCTCGAATCGACATTCTTTGACCACGATATAACTTGAGTGTTGGCGTCAAGTGAACATGATTATCTTTTGGAGAAAGTTGAACGAGTTGTTCATGAAGATGACGAATAAATGTACGCATATGATATAGTATTTCAACTTGTTGTGTACGAAGAGCTTTGTTTAGTAGTTTGTAGAGAAAACATTCTTTTGTGTACCACCAAATCGCTCTACTTTTGTCGTATTGACGTTCAAATTCATCAATAATTGCCAAATAAGAAGAATTATCAGCATAAATTGTTCGGCAATACGAAATCAATTCTGCTGTGCTATCATCTTCGAATCTTAAAAACACTTCCTTCAACAATTGTGAATGCATGAATGTACATTCTTGTTTGTTGCAGCTTCTTGATGTTGGGTACGTAATGTTCATCGTTTCCAAGACTTCGAATCCGAAAAGTTCATCTTCGATCCGACGCAGATCAAACTTAATTCGACTGATCAATTGGTCAGTATCCGTATAGATTCCTTTGATCTTTCGGATAGATTGTGACCAATCTTTCTCTATTTCTTCATTTGATAAGCATAGAATATAAACAGCAAAAATCGCTGAAAGATCTTGGGCAAGTGTAAATATAAAAGGATTCGTCATGTTAGAAATAATGAATATAATACGTACATTTCTCAAATTGGTTATATAATCAATACAGTCATCAACATTATCGAATACCTCAATATCATTACTAATCGCTCGCAATTGTTCGATTGGTTCTTTTGTGTTAATTCCATTATTGAGCCAAACGACAACGACATTTTCGATGTATTCCCGCCTTTGGAGAATTTTTGCTTCTTTAGAAGCCATTTGATTGTTTTTCGATGTCTTTTTATTACGTGCAAAACAACAAAATGGTATGTAGACGTTATTTTGGAACTTTTTTCCTTTCCTTTCTATCACGTGCTCGATTATATTCAGAGAGACGATGATCGACGAGCAAAACAAATGTTTTTATTACTTCACATAACACTTTGATGTTTAAATTTAAAATCATCAACGTTGCAAATGTATATATTTCTGTTATAATCAACTTCAATTACGAGTTCCTTAAAGAGGGAATAATAGAATATTATTTTGTACCAACATGGTTCCAATCATTTTGGATTGTTGATTTGAAAAAGAATTTTAGCGTAATTCATTAAGATGGAAGAGAGTGCTTTTACCCATAAATTTTCGTCTGAGTGATGGATGACCATTCGATCAACACAGATCTTCTAAAAGAATGCATAATCATGAGACAACTTCATCATCAAATGTACGATTATTTTAATTTCCTCCAAACGTTTCCACTAATTTACATGTCATTGACGATTGTAAAACTACAATAATTTGAAGGTGGAAGGATAGTTGATACTCTCACGTATAAATTGAATACTACTTCTGTTCTTTCTTTTAAATAAAATATATAGTAGAGTGCAAAAACAATTACCGGTAGACTTCTTAAAGTTCTTCGCGGAGAAATATCAGGTGTAACGACTATTGAATTTCGCTATACTACCAAGATCGTGTGCTAAATAAATTCATCAATCATTAAAATTCTTACATTCCCTATGAGTTAACCCTTACAAATTAGGCGCAAATTTTCTTCTAGTTTTTGAATCCCGAAGTTTTCCACTTACATTAATTGATTAATCGGTATAGAATATGGATTCAACTAGATTTAGATTTGCACTTTAATGTAACCAAAAAAGTAATTTGAACTATTTTAGAGTGATGAATGATATTGTTAGCCATACTGTAACACAGTGCTGTACTCCCCAATTCTGAATTTTTTTTCATAATTAGTGTTAGTCAAGATCATCGTTATACAATATACTCAAACTTCTTTCCTATGATCATTACTCGAAATGTGTAATATGATCTATATGTTCAATACATAACCCGAAAATAATTGCTCGAAGAATACACAAAACATCCTCCGAGAAAATCGATCCACTAAGCGATAATTTTTTTTTCAATCTTACTGTAATAGTAGAGTAAAGATACATTGAATTTCGTGAATATTAACAATAGAGATCTATGGGTATCGTTTCTCATAAAATTGAAGATTTTCCATGTAAATCAACAACCAATGGTTAAATACGCGCATGAATTAAGTAATTCACGATCTATTTTATGGATTTTCAAGAATATTATCTTAAGAGTGAAAGTAATATAAGTACAGACAGTCCTCGTATGATTTTGACTGGTAACTCCTATTGATTAGAACATTGAGGAGAACGGTCATACAGTTTTGTCGCTGAGACAGAGACACTTGTGAAGAACAGTTTACACGGAAAGTGTTTCTTTTTTGCCTTGATATCATATAGAAAGGCTGAGCTGCCATCAGTTTTCTTAAGTCAAATCAGTTCTCTTCCAAGTAGAAAATATCCTATCGTGTCTTAAAAACCAACGTTTCTTCAAAATTCCGTTAAAATACAATACACAGATATTTTTCGTTGATTTACATAAATGTTTTATTGGAAAGATAGAAAACGGTAACACACTGCATTTTAGTATGAGTGTAACAAATAATCAAAATCCAAAAACTGCTGAAATGCCTAAAGACACCATTTGCGATAAAAGTTTAATGATTTTTAAAGATAGTTCTTTGATTAATTGGTTGAATCAGTCGATATACTTTTTTTCATCACATTTCTTCTCAGTTCATACAAACGCTCTTCTGGAATATGAAATCTTTCTGCAAATATTGCCCAAACAACCCCTTCAGTAGAAGACGATGTTATCAGACTGTCCTCATAATGGGAAATCTTTCTTTCATTCGTTCTCATCAACTCTTTCAAGTTGAAAATGCACTTGATCGTATCATTAACGCCTGATAACTCACATGCAGCATTCACATACTTTCCTCATTCGAGATTTTCGAGTAGTGTAGAAATCGTTAACTCGATTCGAGTATTAAACATCTTCTTCGAGTTTTCGAGTTTTACACTGATACCCAACACCCTCACCCACACCCACACCCCCGTCGTAATCAGTTAGCCAATTAATAATTATCGTTTAATTAGTGGATATTTAATAGCCAATTAGTTAAAAGTTTAAAACTCGAAGCTTCGAATTCTAAATTTTAGAAGTTTAAAACTTGACAACTCGAGCTGAAAGTTTAATACTCGAATAATCTCTTCGACTTTTACATGTATGGTATTTATAGAGCTACAAGGAAACGTGTGTATCACCGCAGCTGAATGCAGTGAAAGAGGAAAATTGAGATATCGAAAGACAACTCAGTTAAATTGGTGTGTGTCAAATGTAGTCCGGATCTCTTGCGGTAAAGCTATGGAACCTATGAGACTTGTGGAAAGACGAAGAAATAAAACGTCTGCAAGTAATTGATGAGCATTTATTGGTGTTTCATGTGAATTTACATTAATGTTAAGATTATTCTCTGGTGGTTGGACGTTTGTTCCATTTGGATTCATAGATCGGAGTTGGAATGGGTTGCTCGTGGAGTTGCCTGTTTCTGGATAGAATAGCGTTTGGTCTCGTGGCAGTGAAGTTGATGGGCTTAATTATGTAGATGAGGGTGATGATGCCGGGAAAGTGACACTGACTTAGAGCAGACTAAGATTGACGTTTGACGTTCTTTATTTTTGACTCTTGTGTATGCTTCCTGGCGCATTTGACATATTATGTATGGTTGTGATGTTGTTCGATTGAAGTAGTCCTAGTGCTTATTGTATTGCATCATCGTTTCTTTCTTCTTATTGCATTCTGCATTGGTAGTATAAAATTAAGGTTTTTTATATGGCTCTCCAAAAAGAGTAGAAAAAATTCAGTATTTTGTTTTCGAAAGTTACTAAATATATCTGCACAAAACATTTGAATTGTTTCTTTCGTGTATAAAATTGTTAGATCAATTTGTGTCACAATTGAGACACGAAAAAAATAGCTGTCGTCCGCAGTCGAGGGTCAAGTACCCAGGTCAACAAATCCGATGCTGGATCCGATCGGATCTTACCGGATCCGACCATCCGACAAAATCCGATCGGATTCCTGGAAACGGAATTGCATTGGAATCCGACTAGAAAAATCCCGCCGGTTGTTGCAAATTTTATGAGCGATCTTTCTAGCTATATTCTATGATGACCCTTAGAAAATCCAGGAAATCCATGTTTCGGATCCGACGTGGGATCCGAGTATAGGATTGTTCGACCTGGGTAAGTCGGCACGACGAGCGCTACTTGTTTCAATTCTTTTACATTAAAGTTTTGTCGGCATAGCGTGCCGGGCTTTTTAAAAGTAACTATTATTTCTCTTCAGCAGAAAAAAAAGAAAAAGTTATTTTAAATTACCCAGAGAATCGGAAAATTTTTTTTTTCTTTTATCGTCAAACTTTTTTCCGTGTTACTTTACAGACATTCTCACACCCTCAAAATATTAAGTTGTCTATACGCTATTATCGATAAAAAGAAAGAGAAACGGAAAGAGAAAATTACATTTTTTTGATAATTCATATTTCTTGAGAAAGTTTTTTCAAAAAGTTTCTTCACTATTGCCAACTGGGCTGCTATATAGACGAAAATATCATTATTCTTTGTCGTTTCGATCGCATAATAGTCGATTCTGAATAGATTGATGGATCATAAAATTTATTATTTCTCTTGAATACGAATCTACTCCATCTGGTCCTATACTTTATTCAAATACAACGTTTAAAAAAGGAAAACAAAATACTGCGTCTTTCCATTTACAATCGAAAAAAAAGGAATTAAACTCGTTCAAACGACTCACATCAGAACATATCTGTTTAGGAAATCGAACATATGGTGAGTACCAATACAAATCTTAAACAAAATATAAATAGTTTTAGACCACAGTATTAATGTACTCTTTTTTATACACGTATTTCTCTTCACCATACATTTTTCACGTGTTCAATTTGCATGGTTAGAAATTGGGAGATTGCACTATACGGACATCCGTATAAGAAGTCCTCACCTAATTTCCAAGCTGGGAAATTGGGAATTCTGCTATACGGACTATACGGACATCCGTATAAGAAGTCCTTACCTAATTTCCATGCTCGGAAAGTGGGAAATTCCTGTATAGGACCATGAGGAAATTTCCTTGGACGGTTATTTATCTTGTCACGAGATATAAAGGCAAATTTGAGTTTCCGGGAAAACGCTATAACGCATCAAATCGAAGAATGACGGGAGCTAGTTTTTCAGAGATTTAAAGGAAATAGAAGGACAAAAATGATATCTACTCAGAATGCAAAAAGTCCATCTCGAAAAATATTTTTCATAATATTGGATTTATTGCATTAAGGTAGTATCATCAAATAATATTCGTCTTCCATTTAGATAATGGCTTCAAATGAATTGATTAGTGGTTTCAAAGTAATTTTTATTGCAATGTGAAAGTGTACTAGATTCAGCTATATAGAGCTTATCATTGAAAGACCAGCCTCAGTCAAACTTAAACTGTCTGTTGGGTAATGCTCTGTTACGCCGAACAGCGATTGATTTACTTGAAGAACCTGAAAGGAACAACCGTTTACCAACAAAGCAACAGTTGCATGATAGTATTCGGTATATTTTGTTGAAGTTTCTTGAACATGATCATCCTGACAAAAACGCAAGATTACCTTATGGATTGAATATGTCATTTGAACTGGTTATATCTGTTTTGTGCTTGAAGTCCACAAAATATGGACGTCTTGATCGTCGACAAAGATCAACAAAAATGATTGAAAGATTATTACCATGGGTGCAAGATAGGGGAAGATCTATAGTTGAAAGGGGCGTATTAATCAACCAAGGTCAAAATAGAGAGGTTTTATTGAAAATGAAACAAATCAGCGACGCTCTCGTACAAAAAATTTGTAGATCATACAATCAATGTGTGGACAATTTTTTGTTTGAACATGCAAGCAAATCATTAGAGGCACTAAATTTAGTTCAAAATACGACTACTCAAGAGCAAATTTCATCAAGATATGACGTAATCAATTTTGAATCTGTGCTAGCTCCTCTGTTCATTCAAGAATGGAACATATACAAAGAGCTGAAATCGGCCGATAAAGACGCGTCCGAACGAGCTCTTAAAACATTACAAACAATATTAACATGTGCTCTGATGGTATTATGGGCGCGTTATAACGGATATATTGAAGAAGAGTTGCTTTGGCATCATTGGTTCGGGTTTGTGGTTATAGGTGGCGCCTTGTGTGTAGTCCTTGACGCCCAATATCGTCGTGCTTGCGTTTCTAAAACGACGCAAGCAACAGACCAATCTGGAGCAACTCAGGTAAAAATATTTTTTCTATCGTATTTATCATTCACAAAAAATCTCGAGTAATTACTGAACTTATTGTACTGTTATGTTAAGAGCGCTATTCTTCGTATTTTATCCGAAAAATTTATTACAACTGATCAGTCGATTGAAGTTATTGCTACCAAATTTCCATTGGGTGAACACTCGGCAGTATTTGTAGACAAAGAACAGTTAAACGACATACGAAAAATGGATGCAGAGATTAACCACACGGATAACCCAAGTAGATCTTCAGTACATAGTTTGGATGTGGAACAAGCTGAAAATATTCTGCACCGTGCTATTGAACAAGGTAATATTGAAACAGGTAGTTTAAATGAGAGACTAGAAGTAAAAAAGCAAACGCGAGCATATAATGAAAATAGTGGTGACTTTCTGAGTATCAATTTTTCTTCTGAGATTTACATTTGTATTCTCACTTTCATATTCTCATTTTCTTTCGTAATGAAATCAGTCACTGGAAACTTTATCAAAAATGAGCGCAGTGCTACCGAAGACCACTGAATAATTATCAGATTTTTTGCGAACTCTTCTTAATGAAAAATGCTATTTAATCGAAATGAAAGAATTTAAGAAGACATACATAGACAAGGGAGAACGTCACTCCAGGATTCTAATAATTACTCCGATACTTCAGACGGTACTCCAAAACTCCATTCGTTTACTGTATTTCTAGCAGCTTATTTTATATGAAATCAAATATTCTTCGATGCCTAAGGGATGTTTTGCCCACAAAAGAGTGCATCATACATAAAGCTGAAGCAGGATATAATCTTGAGGGTGTGTGGGTGTGGGTGAGGGTTTGAGGTGTAAGGCTAAGAATGTGAATGTAATTAAAGAGCGTGGACACCCTCACCCTCCTCAGTTCTCTCACTTTCACTCTCAAGGTTCTTCATTTCTCGAACATTGTCCTTGGTCTTCGGAGTGCGTCGACGACCGGATGCAGTTGATAGTCTAATAACGCCTGATCGACGGATCGTAGACACTACCTTTATACTTTTACTAGACCGAATGCACGGTTGAAATTGTGACGGATTTTTGTTGGAGTATTACCATTTTGATATTTTGAAAGTTCGATGTTTTGTACGTCTTCGTCCTTCATTATTTGGAATGTAATGTGATCTATTATTTCGAACACAAAATACTGATTTTTGTAGAGAATAGATGGACAAATCGATCAAAGGAAGAACCGTATGGATTCGATGTACGTTAAGAGAGTTAGTGCAAAATACCGAGCGGCTAATTTACTCTGCCGGATGCGTTATTTTCTAGGATACGGAGAGGAGAAATGGTCTTATATTTGATGATTGATCAATTTTGACGCCTGTTGTATATTATTGAAAGAATCTTTAGGATTATTCTTTAGTGGCATCTCTTTTTTAGGAAGCGATGATAACTCAATGGCCAACAATTTATATATTATTAAATTCGCGTTAGGATTTCGACTTACAAAAGACAATGATGATTCTCGCGACGACAGCTTTGCGCGTTGTATGGTATTACATGTCTTCGATCTAGATCTTCGTGATGTTGCTGAAGCGCTAAGTCAACAGCGAAACGACATTGTCTTGAATGATAGACGTATTACTATATCATCGATCATAACTCTTTTACGTAGCGCTTTGCAAAACTTTGATGAAGATGATGACGACACCGCGAAAGCAACTTCTGTTAAGTCCACAGATAGTGAATGGACTATGGAAGACGACGAAGCTGCAATTTATGCATTGGAAAGTTTTGATTTAGCTTTGGTTGATTTGCGGCATTATTTTCGGTATGACGAAGATTTATTAGATGCTTTGGAAGGTGGTGCGGATGAATGTGAAGATCCAAAATCAGTTGACAACTCGTCAGAATCCACGAATGATCCGACATTTTCCAATGAGAGAATATGGAAAGTAATTCAACGTACAGAAGGAGCCATTGAGGCTCTCACAAAATATCATAACGATCCGACCGGCTGGGAAGTTACAAGGGCTAACAGAACCACAATGGCCCGATTAGCTTTCGGTCCTGGTGGAGCGGGCAGGATCGCTGCTGCGGCGAACGATAACAATACTGAAAGAGTGCTGCTACACGCTGGAAATCATAACAGTTACGAAACTTATCGAAGAAAAGCGCATAGAGGTGTAATCGCAACGTTTAATAGTTCCGACGAGAAAAGATTACAACCATCGCTTACTTTCTTCGAATTTATGAGAAATCGCGACAATATATTCGATGTTAGTCTTCGTGTCAATTAAAGGCAAATACAGACACATCAGTGTTTTTTCCATAAAAATACCCTATATACAGTCTTGAAATAAAGAAGAATAAAATAACGCTTTTTTAATTGCGCTGCTGTATATGTGACTTTATTATCTCTCATTAAATTGGATACCAATGTATGATAGCGAGAGTAGTAGCGTAACCAGGATCTTCAAATCAATGGGCAATGTTTCCTAACGTCGGAAAAATGGTGAGCCGAATTGAACAAGTTTTTTCATGTATAGGCAAAAGTTCTTCTGATCAGCACAGTACTCATTATATCAAAAGATCCAGAAGCTTAAGCCTTTCACTGTGATTCGGTTTTTCGAAGGAAAGAACTCGAATATATCAATTTTCATGCAACTTTACGTTCGATAAATGTACTTATTGATATTTTCGATGTATGGGTAGTCTCCGCATTCGTCACTAGGATTTTTCCAATAAAGTTTATTATGTTGGTTTTTTCGTATTCTCTTTTCTTCTATGATAGATGGGATTTTTCCGATTTGTAAACACATGCATATAACCAAAGAAAAGAAAAACAAAATAACAATTTGCAGAAAGATTACGTCACAAGACCACGATATGAACTTCATTCTCGATCGAATTTGTCTTTTAAGAAGACTGTATAAGCTAAATTGTCAGCTGAAAGCTTTGCTCGTTCTTTGCGAGCCACGTACGCGTAGCAAGAGAAAGCACTTTCACTAGCAACACTTGTTGCACATGTAACGAGGTGAACTTTCGCTAAATGTCATAATTGTGGTAAATGTATATGATGAGATTTCCAAAACTCAACTGCGGCTGTTGTCGAAGGTTTTCTTTTTGCGTTGAAATCCTGTACAGCTGCCCGAAAATACTTCAATTCTTCAATGAGACCAACGCGTTTGCTTTTTTCTCTTATAGTTTCACGCTCAAAATGGTCTTGACCGCATGCCGCAATAAAGTCATCATAAGTTGATCGCTTCAGCAATGCAGATTGTGGAACTGACTGATGCACTTGAGATTGTGTTGTTGATGACGTTGGAATCGTGTTAGTTGGCAATGAAGTTTGAGTCGAATCCAACTGAGAAGCTCTTTGAGGATAAATATCGCCTAGTATCAAATTCTTGATATATTTCTCACATTGAGTTTTTTCATTGTCATTCAAACTAAGATGTGCAACTGGATCAAAAAATGCATGTTTCTAAAAGCAAAAATAAGTTGAGTATGACATTGGCATATTTCATGCTCTGAGAAGTTCTATACTGAACTAAGCAGATCAGAATATCTTTCGTGATCAGTTTAATATCCAAAAGCAACTACGACTCATAGAAACAAGTAACTAAATACACAGGATCACTACATGTAACTACTGTCATCACATTTATCTGACAACTTAATGCGCCTCACTGCATACTCTCCTGATGAGCTCCAATACTACCAGTCGTTTTAATCGAGTATGATTTACCTGAAAGTGATCGACTTGTTCCACATCTTGATAAAAGTATTTGCAGATCTTGGACAATAATAACTTTTTAAATGCATTGACGTGTTCATTTCCACCATCGTCAATTTCACAAAAATGTTTCAATTTTTGTATTGCGTGATAAGTCAAGCCAATAGATGGATAATTCTTGCCAGACATCATAACCGTCGCAAGAGCGAACGGATTTAATACACGGTTTAATGATACTAAAAAGTCCCAATCGTTATTGTCCAATTCAATCGCAGATAATTTGTCAA